>VBSM01000568.1:1223466-1245709 GCA_008086735.1 Cheirogaleus medius
TCGGCCTCCCAGAGTGCTAGGATTACAGGTGTGAGCCACTGTGCCCGGCCCCTAGCATCTATCTTGATGTTATTCATTCTAATAACATCTAGCTTAAGTCCTGCCTTTCCCTCAAAACTCTCACCAGTATAGCCCATACACTTCCCTCTTTATAGATATACTCAGTATTTAAGCATCACTAACAATCACATACTTAACACATGTACCACACGGTGCCTAGCACAGGACTAAGCCTACATTAGGTATGTAATTAGTAGCATCATTTTATGGCAATGAGCATACGAAGTATCATGGTAGACTTATGTGCTTTTCTTATCTTTTCCTGAAATTGCAAATTCCTTGAGGGTAGAGGTGACCTTGTATTTAACTTTATTTCACTCCATAGTACCTTGTTTGAAGTGTACCCTTAGGAAATGCTTTTTGAATTGAACTGAATGATTAGAGACTTGCATTATTTCATGAACACATACCAATTTAGAGCTTAGGGTTGGACAATGTAGGTAAAGCAGTAAAATAAACATCCATGGTATTACTGAATGAGGTCAGTTTTCTAGGAGCTGAGCATATGGATACTCCCTCCCTTCTTATCTGGAAACATGGGGGATTAGAAGATGAGGGAATTCCTGGTAAAAAAAATAAATAAATAGAAACATGGGGGAGAAGTCATTTGGAAAACTCCAAGCTACCCAAAGGAGTAGCCTTTCTCTAGCCCAGTGCATTGTGTTTGATGCTTTCAGGGATAAAACCTAGGATTCCTACTCTGAAGCAAAGGCGAATGACAAGTATGAGAATAAGTATGAGGATAGGTTGTTTATAGGCCAGTGACCAAAATGCTAGGTAGAAGTGGTAAGAGGGAGCAACTGGGTATATACAGAGAGAACACATCAAGAAAGGAATTCAGGCCGGGCATGTGGCTCACACCTGTGATCCTAGCACTCTGGGAGGCCGAGGCAGGCGGATCGCTCAAGGTCAGGAGTTCGAAACCAGCCTGAGTGAGACCCCGTCTCTACTAAAAATAGAAAGAAATTAATTGACCAACTAAAAATATATACAGAAAAAATTAGCCGGGCATGGTGGCGCATGCCTGTAGTCCCAGCTACTCGGGAGGCTGAGGCAGAAGGATCACTTGAGCCCAGGAGATTGAGGTTGCTGTGAGCGAGGCTGATGCCATGGCACTCACTCTAGCCTGGGCCACAAAGTGAGATTCTGTCTCAAAAAAAAAAGGAATTCAGTTCTGGAATGTGGAAGGTATATTAACAATGTAAGTTTACATTGGTCACTAGTTTGTAATAGCATTACTTCTAAAAAAAGAAAGGAACATTTAGTAAAAGATATCAGGTTGTGGTTATTCAGCTTGACATCTGACCCCTAAGTGTCAGATGGTATTATAAAATATCACACCTTAGAGATGAAGATAGCTTAGAGATCATGGAATTGAAACTGAGGTCCAGAGAGAAGGGACTTTCCAAAATTCACACATTGAACCTAGTGGCAGAACTGGGAAATGTTTCCCATGCCAGAGTTCTATGCAGGTTTCCACATCCTTCTATTTTTGGTGATAGAGGCACAGGAGCTGAGATAATTTGCTTTCAAATGGACCTTAAAAAGGTCTATAAAATGAAAAGTAAACAGGAGCAAAGGAGAGATACTGGGTGGTATAGTGGCTAAGGGTTTGGACTTTGGAGTTAGGATCCGTCACTTACTAGTTATGCAACTTTGGGTTTCTCTGAGCTTAGTTTCCTCAGCTATAAAATGGGATTATTTAATATTTATGACCCACAAAGTGATTATGACTAATAAATGTTACAAAGCCTGTAAATCACTTCATGCATAATAGGCATTCAACAAATGTTAGTCACACTCTTTGAATCAATCTAACAATCATTTTCTATTTGCAGCCTTATTTTGCTAGGGTTGCAGAGAAAACTGAAATGAAGGTGATGAGGTCTTTGATTTCAATGAGTTTCCATCTAGTCACCTACTACCCAGACTCTTTACTGGAGCCAGGCTACTTTCTACATGTCCCCCTCACTTACCTTGGGGTCTTGTGCATTACAACCTATGACTTTCCTGTACCTTCTGCCTCTTCATTTCTTGCCACCAATCCAGATGCTACCTAATTTTTAAGGCCTAAATTCTACCTCCTCAGTGAAGGATTTTCTGACTAGCCCAGCCCATAGGAAATCACTCTTTCCTTTGAATTTCCATAGCACAAATTTTATGGTTCTATTTCTTTGACCAATAACACATCCTGTATTGTGGGATTTTTATTTTTTGAAACAGAGTCTTTTTCTGTTGCCTATGCTAGAGTGCTGTGGAATCAGCCTAGCTCACAGCAACCTCAAACTCCTGGGCTCAAGCGATCCTCTTGCCCCAGCCTCGCAAATAGCAGGCATGCGCCACCACATACAGCTAATTTTTTCTATTTTTAGTAGAGACAGGGTCTCACTCTTGCTCAGGCTGATCTTGAATTCCTGAGTTCAAGCGATCTTCCCTCCTTGGCCTCCCAGAGTGCTAGGATTATAGGCATGAGCCACCACGCCTGGTCTCCTGTATTATGTTTTGTTAGGCAGTTTTTCATGTATGTGTCCTATCTCCCCAAATAAATTTAACAAATATTAGTTTCTCTCCCTTCCCCCTTCTTTGCCTATTATATTCTTGATCAGCCAGCCAGACATACTACCCCAGAATGATACTGCCTGTCATATGTAGGAATAAGAGACAAAAAGGTTTTTTTAAAAAGACCCACTTATTTAATCATCCTAAATATGTAAATCATAATTCTATGACTCATGAAAAAGTTTGTTTGGTGAGATGTCAGTATAGACAAAGGTATCTTAAATTCCTATGTAGAGGCCGGGCACGGTGGCTCACGCCTGTAATCCTAGCTCTCTGGGATGCCGAGGCAGGCGGATCGCTCGAGCTCAGGAGTTCGAAACCAGCCTGAGCAAGAGCGAGACCCCATCTCTACTATAAATAGAAAGCAATTAATTGGCCAACTAAAAATATATAGAAAAAATTAGCCGGGCATGGTGGCACATGCCTGTAGTCCCAGCTACTCGGGAGGCTGAGGCAGGAGGATCGCTTGAGCCCAGGAGTTTGAGGTTGCTGTGAGCGAGGCTGACGCCACGGCACTCACTCTAGCCCGGGCAACAGAGTGAGACTCTGTCTCAAAAAAAAAAAATTCCTATGTAGAGAGCTGGTAAATTATGGACTGAGACTAAGGACTCTTCCATAGTTGGCCCTACCTATCGCCACCATGCATGGAAATAAATAAGGGCAATTTGGCACCCCTCAAGAAGTATATTCTTTGAGGTAGGAAGCATCAATTTAACGTAGGACCCTGTCTAAGTCCTGTGGCAGTGTTTTAAAGTTCCTCAGACTTAATAATACAGGTCTGATTAGGCTTGAAGAACTAAGTGATAAAGTAATTTTTTCTTTAAGCAAGATTCAATGGCTGTCTCTGACTGGGAGATGACTGCACAGAATATTACCCAGAGAGGCTTCTAAACAACAAAGCTCTTGATGTGAAAGCCCTCTCATCTCTGAACCAGAGCTCTTGTATACAGGATATACCTAGAGAGTCTGAGTTGTGATGAGGAGAAGGGCTCTCACCAATCCTCTCAGAAAGTCTAGGGATTACAGCAATCTCTGGGATACGATGGAAGTGTGCTAAGATAGAAGTATCACTTCATCATCTTCCTTAAACATTTTCTTTTCATCACACCGCTGTCCCTATCGCCCATAGAATACATTTCTTCTGAAGAAATTTGTGTGTAAGGCCTCACCCAAATTGATACTAATTTACCTGCTGAATTAATCGCACAATCATTTTCTATACACAACTCTATTTTGCTAGGGTTGCGTAGAATACTGAAATGAAGGTGATGAGGTCTCTGATTGCACTGAGTTTCCGTCTAGTCCTCTACTCCCCAACTATTTACTAGAGCCAGGCTACTTTCTTTGTGTTCCCTCACTTAGCTTGGGGTCTTGTACATTACAACCTGTGACTTTCCTCATACCTTCTGCCTCTTCATTATTTGCCACCAATCCAGATGCATTCTAATTTTTAAAGCCCAAATTCTACCTCCTCTATGAAGCCTTTTCTGATCAGCCCAGCCCACAGGAAATCACCCTTTCCTTTGAATTCCAGTAGTACGAACTTTATGGTTCTACTTATTTGGCAAATAACATATCCTGTATTGTGTTTTGTTAGGCAACGTTTTATATACACATCTAGTCTACCCAAATAAATGCAAGACTTTTGCGTTCAGAGATGATACTCTATAATACACCTTACAAGTCCAATTGCACTCCCCTAATATGATCTCAATAAATACTAGTTTATTTCTTCTATTATTCTTTCTAATGGGTTGTTTGTCATGGTAGCAGAAAGTATCAAAATTAAAATAAATCAGAAAGATCTTCTACCTCAAGCAGTATTAATGGGTGCCATACAAAGAAAATTTTATCCAAATAAAGGAATAAGAATTTAGGCTATATATAAAACACTTAATATACTAGCATCTGAAATCAATATTTTTCTGGATAAGTGTCCAGCATTTGATGTGAGGGAGATTAATTCCTCCAAGCCCTGGTTATTATTAACAACATAACAATGTATTAGCAAACTAAAGCAAATTTTTGTTTTCGTATTATTAAGTTTTTTTACTTGATAAAAATAGCCCTCCTGGTATATACTCTATAAATATTATCAAAATAAATTAAAGAGTTCATTTTCAGTCTCATTACTGGTGCTAAAAGCAGTTTGGCTAGGTTAAGGAAAGTTCAGTTCTTTCACCACTAATTTCTTTTAAAATGTTTTTCTTGTCATAGTACATTGGTAGAGAATAACTGGAATAGGCTGTGCATAATTATCACGTACCCTGGGGCTTAATCATGACCTGGAGCTCCCTACTGATCTCTCAAACCAGGCTGATGGAAGAGCTGGGTGAGAAGGAGGAAAGAAACTGACCTTAACTTCTTTACTAGGAAATAAAGGAACTAAGTCTAATGAATAGAGGCCGTGTCATTACAACTGACAGATGTGAACCTTGGTACGTATATCAAAGCCAAAACTGAGTTCAGCTCCTGTTACACAATCACAAAATAGATGTTCTCGGCAATCATTTTTTTGAAGACTAATTTGTGGGTCCAGGCAGGGGAATTATTGAAAGGCAGATTACTATGAGTTTAGGATTATCTAGAAAATAGGGGGAACTGGGAAGTTCCTTATAAACTCTGGGACAGCTTTACTCTGGAAAGTTCTGCCCTTCTCTATCAGGGTTAAGCCTAGACTGTTAAGAAATTTCATAGCTACCATCCAGGGCTCAGGTGACTTGCTTCCCTTATAGCCTGGGCAAATACACACCCATGATAGTAACCTCACAGGATATTATTAAGAAAGATGTTATCTCATCAATCATACTATATATTTTTACATAGTTCAACTTGGGCTTCTCTGTGGGAGGACCCCAACATAAGAACTGCAGATCACTACAAGTTGCTTATTTAAGTCAATATGAAAATAAACCTCTTATACCTTCTTGATAAGTTCTTCAGAGTAAATTTTCTTAACAACTGGACTATATTTCTATTTATCCTAAAGTATTTTTGGATGAGAATACCTCTCAAGCCAGCTAATATCATTATTCAGTCAATGGTGTTGATAAAATAGTTACTCCTAGGTGATGTTAGCAACATGTCAGAGAGGGATATCCTGGCCTCCTTTTCCCCTAGAAAAGGCAACAATTTGGCAGCTATCTATGAGCAAAAGTAACTCTGGAAGAGTTCAAGAATCCACTTAAGAAGGTACAGCCATATGGTAGAAGAAAACACCCAAGAATAACCACACAAAAAGGGCAGTAAGGACATTTTTATTTTGCCTACTTCATCCCATCCCCTAAGCTGGCACTGCTAAGCAGGGAGAGGGCGTAAATTTAACAAAGGAAGTCAAAGATCTGTACACTGAAAACTAGGAAATGATAACAAAAGAAACTGAAGATGCCGCAAATAAATGGAAAGATATCGCATATTCGTGGATTAGAGGAATCAATATTGTTAAAATGTCCATACTACCCAAAGCAATCTACAGATTTAATGCAATCCCTATCAAAAGTCTAATGGCATTTTTCACAGAAATAGAACAAACAATTATAAAATCCGTAAGGAATCACAAAAGATCCTGAATAGCCAAAGCAATCCTGAGAAATAAAAACAAAGTGGGAGACATCACACTTCCTGATTTAAAATTATATTACAAAGCTATAGTAATCAAAACAGTATGGTACTGTCAAAAACCAGATTCATAGACCAATGGAACAAAATAGAGAACCCAGAAATAAAGCCCAGCATATATGGTGAACTAATCTTTGACAAGGATGCCATTAATACACAATGGGGAAAGAATAGTCTCTTAACAAATGGTCCTGGGAAAACTGGTTATCCACATGCAAGAGAATGAAATCGGACCCTTATCTCACACCATACACACACACACACACAAATCAACTCAATAATGGATATAAGACCTATATCTAAGACCTAAAACCCTAAAACTTCTAGAAGAAAACATATGTAAAAAGCTCCTTGACACTGATTCTCTGAATAGGACACCAAAAAGCACAGGAAAAAACCCACAAAAATAAATAAGTGGGGCTACATCAAACTAAAAGCTTGTGCATAGCAAAAGAAATAATCAATACAATGAAAATGCAGAATAAACTAGGCACTTTAAATTCCAAAATGGTGGTATATAAAAAAGCTGGCTTCACTCTCCCCCACAGAAAACCAAAAACAAATATACAGTGCTGACATTATCACCAGCAATATCCCAGAACTCAACTATCAGGATGAATCTGTTACTGGAGACACAGAGAAGTGAAAAATCTCCAAGTAGACAGTAAGAGAATTGGACTTCCATATCCCTGGCACCCCCTCCTCCCAATCTGTCTGGCACCAAGCATGCAGCAAAATGTCCCCTAGACTCAGGGTTTCTACACTAGAAAAAGTGAGAGTGACGTAGACAGCCAGCTTCCCCATCGTCTTGAGTTCACCAGTAGGAGACTGTCCCTGCTTTAACCCAAGGAAAGCAATGGGAGTGTCTAAAGAGAGCAATATTCATAAGGACAGCCAAAAACAAAGGAGGGGAGGTGGGACTACCATTCTAAGCTCTGGAAACCCTGTTCCTTCACTTGGCCAAAGAAGATACCAACACAGAGTGGCTGTTCAGCAGCACTATATTGTAGGAGGTATGTTTCATAGGATCTCTGAGAATGAACCCTTTATCAGCCTTCCCACACTGCCAGGATATTACCTTTGGAACCTCCCCCATTTGGGACAGGCAGCACTACCATTGTTTACTAGAGCTGAGGCAAACCTGGACTTAAGGTGACATGTAGTGCCAAAAATGACACAGGGACCTAGCAGGAAAAAACTCAACATGTAAATTACAAAGAATCTCTAAGCAAACATATCCAATAAAACCAAAACAAATTAGACAGAGAATACTGGAATAAATAATTCATCCTTCAATGCAAAGACATAGACATACATCTTTAAGAAACAAGAGCAAACAGGGAACCAGGACCTGCCCAAATAAATGGACAAAGAAAGGAACCAGTGACTGACCCTAACAATATGGCAATAAGTGACTTCTCTGACCAAGAATTCAAAATAGCAGTTTTAAGAAACCTTAGTGATCTCCAAGATAACACATAAAAGAATTCAGAAATTTATCAGAGTAATTTAAGAAAGAGATTAAAATAATTCAAAACCCAGAAATCGTGAAACTGAGAAATATATTTGCTGAACTGAAAAATTCATTAGACCCTCTCAACAGCAGAATGGATCAAGCAGAGGAAAGAATTGGTGAGCTTCAAGATAAGCTATTTAAAAATACACATAGGAGAAAAAAGAATAAAAAGGAACAAAGATGCCTACAAGATATGGAAAATTACCTCAATTTTCCAAATCTGAACATTATTTGTGTTCAAAAGAGGAAGTTGAGCAAGAGGGAGAAAACTTATTCAAAGAAATAATAACAGAAAACTTTCCAAAACTTGAGAAAGAGATAAATATCCAGGTACAGGAAAGTCAGAGAAAACCAAACAGATTTGACCCACATAAGACTAACCCAAGGCATACAATAATCAAACTCTCAAAGGTCAAGGACAAAGAAAAGATCCTAAAATCAACAAGGGAAAAGAAGCAAATAACATATAAACGAGCTCCAATTCATCTGGCAACAGACTTCTCAACAGAAACCATACAAGCCAGGAGGGAGTGGGATGACATTTTCAAGCTACTGAAAGAAAAATACTGCCAATCAAGAATACTATATCAAGCCAAGTTATCCTTCAAATATGAAGGAGAGATAAAGTATTTCCCATACAAACAAAAGCTGAGAGCATTCACCACCACCACAACCATCTTACAAAAAATGCTAAAGGAAGTTCTTTAGTCTGAAAGTGAAGGGGTGAACATAGATGTAAAAATCCTAAAACAAAATTACTAGCAAACCAAATTCAACAACACATTAAAAAGATCATTCCCCACGATCAAGTGAGATTCATCCCAGGAATGCAAGAATGGTTCAACATAGGCAATTCAGTAAATGTGATACAACACATTAACAGAACCAACAACAAAAACCATGTAATCATTTTAATAAATGCTGAAAAGCCATTTGATAAAACTCAACATCCCTTTATTATAAAATGCCTCATCAAACTGTGTATAGAAAGAACATATCTCAAAATACTAAAGGGCATATATGACAAACTCACAGTTAACATTATAATGAATGGGGAAAAATTGAAAACCTTTCCTCTCAGATCTGGAACAAGACAAGAATGCCCACTTTCACCATTTTTATTCAATATAATACTGGAAGTCTTGGCCAGAGCAATCAGACAAGACAACAAAATAAAATGCATCCAAACTGGAAAGGAAGAGGTCAAATTATCCTTGTTCACAGACAATATGATCTTATATTTAGAAAACCCTAAAGACTCTAGTATAAAACTGTTAGAACTGATAAATGCAGTAAAGTTGCAAGGTACAAAATCAATATATAAAAATCAGTAGAATTTATATATACCAATAGTGAACAATATGAAAAAGATATCAAGAAAGCAATCCCACTTATAATAGCTACAAAGAATATAAAATACCTAGGAATTAATTTAACCAAAGAAGTGAAAGATCTATACAAGGAAAACTATAAAACACTGATGAAAGAAATTGAAGAGGACACCAAAAATGGAAAGATATTCCATGCTCATGGATTGGAAGAATTAATAATGTTTAAATGTCCATACTACCCAAAGCAACATATAGGCCAATGCAATCACAATCAAAATATTAATGACATTGTTCACAGAAATAGAAAAACAATCCTAAAATTTATATGGAACCACAAAAGAGCCTGAATAGTTAAAAGGAATCCTGAGCAAAAAACAAAACTGAAGGCATCATACTACCTAACTTATATACTACATTATATACTAAAACTACTTATATACTACTATTATATACTAAAATATACTATAAAATTATAGTAACTAAATCAGCATGGGACCGGCATAAAAACTGACACATAGACCAATGGAACACAATAGGGAAACCAGATATAAACCCACCTATTTACACACATTTTTGACAAAAGCACCAAGAACATACAATGGGGAAAAGACAGTCTCTTCAACACATAGCTTTTGGAAAACTAGATAACCATAGCATAAGAATGAAACTAGACCCCATCTCTTACTATATACAAAAATAAAATAAAAATGGATTAAAAACTTAAATTTAAGACCTGGGAACTATGAAATGACTAGAAGAAAACATTGAAGAAATGCTCCAGGACATTGGTCTTGGCACAGTTTTTCTGTGTAAGACCTCAAAAGCACAGGCAACCAAAGCAAAAATAGACAAATGGGATTAAATCAAGCTAAAAAAGTTTCTGCACAGCAAAGAAAGCAATCAACAAAGTGAACAGATAGTCCACAGAATGGGAGAAAATATTTGCAAACTCTCCATCTGACAAGGGATTAATGACCAGAATATAGAAGGAGCTCAGACAATTCAATAGCAAAGAACCAAATAATCTGATTTTAAAAGGGACAAAAGATATGAATAGACATCTCTCCAAAGAAGACATACAAATGGCCAACAGGTAGATAACACAATGCTCAATATCACTAATCCTCGGGTAAATGCAAATCAAAACCACAATGAGATATCATCTCATTGTACTTCAAACTGCTTTTGTTAAAAAGACAGGGAATAATGTATGATGGTGAGGATATAGAGAAAAGGGAACCTCCTAGGCTGGGTGCAGTGGCTCACACCTGTAATCCTAGCACTCTGGGAGGCCAAGGCAGGAGGATCGCTTGAGCTCAGGAGTTCAAGACCAGCCTGAGCAAGAGGGAGACTCTGTCTCTACTAAAAATAGAAAAAATTAGCTGGGCGTGGTGGCTCACACCTGAGGCAGGAGGATCGCTTGAGCCCAGGAGTTTGAGGCTGCTGTGAGCTAGGCTGACGCCACAGCACACTAGCCCAGGTGACAAAATGAGACTGTCTCAAAAAACATAAAAAAATAAAAAATAAAAAGAGAAAGGAGAACTCTCATACACTGTTGGTGGGAATGTAAATTAGTACAGCCAGTATGCAAAACTCTATGGAAGTTCCTCATAAACTAAAAATAGAACCATCAAATGATGCAGCAATTCCACTACTGGATATATATCCAAAAGAAAGGAAATCAATATATCAAAGAGATATCTACACTTACATGTTTATCACAGCACTATTTACAACCAAAATATGAAATCAAACTAAGTGCTATAAATGGATGAATGGATAAAGAAACTGTGGTATATATACACAGTGGAATATTATTCAGTCATAAAAATATTGAAATTCTGTCTTTGCAGCAGGATGGATGGAAATGGAGGTCATTGTGTTAAGTGAAATAAACCAAGCACAGAAAGAGGAATACTGCAGATTCTCACTCATATGTTGGAGCTAAAACAGTGGATCTCATGAAGATAGTATATCGGTGGTTATGAGAGGCTGGGAAGTGTAGAGGGGTGAAGGGGGATGAAGAGAGGTTGACTAATGGGTACAAATATACAGATAGAAGAAATAAGACCCCATGTTGGATACATCAATAGGGTGACTATAGTTAACAATAATTTATTTTACATATCAAAATAGTTAGAAGAGAATAATTTGAATCTTCCTAGCATAAAGATAAATATTTAAGATGATGGACAGCCTAATATCCTGATTTGGTCTTTTCATATTATATGAATGTATTAAAATATCACATGTATCCCCAAAATATGTACATTTATTATGTATCAATAAAAAATTAAAAACCTCAGTGTAATTTCAAATTACTAGATTCCTTAGATTAATAATGTTAAGTAAAGTAAGAATGGTTTCCTCATAGTTATATATCAAAAAATTAATAAATAAACTAGAATTTTGAAATCTTAATAAAAATGAAAATGCAATCTATAGAATGGGAGGAAATATTTGTGAACCATATATCTGATAAGGTGTTAATATCCAAAATACATAGGAACTTGCAAAATTTAAGAGCAAAAAACTGATTAAAAATTGAGCAAAGGATCTGAATAGACATTTTTCTATAAAAGACATACAAATGGCCAACAGGTATGTGAAAAGGTGCTCAACATCACTAATCATCAGGGAAATGCAAATCAAAACTACAATGAGATATCACTTCCCACTTGTTATGATGGTTATTCATTCTTAAGTCAAAAGATAAATATTGTGAGGATGTGGAGAAAAGGGAACAATTATCCATTGTTGATGGGAATATAAACTAGTACAGCCATTATGGAAAACAGTATGGATGTTCCTCAAATAATTAAAAATAGAACTACCATATGATACAGCAATCCCTCTTCTGGGTATATACCTAAAGGAAATGAAATCAGTATCTCATAGAGATATCTTCACTCCAATGTTCACTGCAGCATTATTCACAATAGCCAAGATATGGAAACAACTGGAGTGTCCATGCAAGGATGAATGGGTAAGGAAATTGTGATATGCACACACTCTCGAGGGATTATTATTCAGCATTAAAAAAGAAGGCAATCCTGCCATCTGCAACACCATGGATGAACCCAGAGGACATTATATTAAGTGATATAAGCCACACATAGAAAGAAAAATACTGCGTGATCTCTTTCTGTATGGAATCTAAAAAAAGAAAAAAAAGAGTTGAATATAGAGAAACAGAATAGAATGGTGATTATCAGAGGCAGGCAGGACAGGGGGATGGAGAAATATAGGCCAGAGTGCACAAAGTAAATAGTTATGTAGGATGAATAAATCTAGATATTTAAAGTACAGCATGGGAACTATAGTTAATAATACTGTATACTGGAAATTTTCTAATGGAGTAGATTTTAGGTGCTCTTATCACAAAAAAAGGGTAACTATGTGAGATGATGTACATGTTAAATTGCTTACATGTAGCAATCATTTCACTATGTATTTGTATTTCAAAACATCTTGTTGTACACCTTAAATTTTTACAATGAAAAACAAATAAATAAATACACATTTAGAAAAGACAGAGTTACTCCCTTGCAAATGGAAATAGACATAAGTCTGCTGCTAGAGTCTTTGTCAATGTCTCTGTTAAGTTTACTGCCTACAGAATATTGACTGTGGCTACCTCCTTTGGATTTCTAGGGATGCTGCATCTCAAATATAATAAATGTCCATGATCAAAGAGTTTAGCAACTAATTTTGAAAAATGTAATGATTGGAAAATGGCACAGGCTTTATTACCTGCTGAAACAATAAAAGGACATAGAACATTCAGAAAGGCACCAGAGCCATAAAGATAAAAAAAATATTGAGAAATGAGTCCTATGAGACAATATTAAGGAACTAGGATTACTCCCTCCTCCCCTGGAGAAAGCTGAGGGGGTTCTTTGTGGGTTTCATATACAAGTAGGATCTGATTCACAGCAGTTTGCATTTAAGAATCACCCTGACAATTTATTATTCATGCCACTTATGACAGGCAGGGCCATAGATGCCACCATTTGGAGGAAATGGATCCCAATTTGAATGGAGCAGAGTTATATTATAATCTCTAATTTTTATTATGTAAGCTAGATGAAAATGTATAACGAGGACAAGCAGTAATAGAACAGACATCTCTGGATCATTTCCTCAAAAAGCTAAAATGTAGCCCCAAGTCTCTCCAAAGTTTTTAAAAAGATGCCTGTTAAATGTCCTCAGAAGACTCTATGGATATATATATTTGTATATGACCAGTTATGCACAGAAAATGGGGGCAACTAAGGATAACGCAGAATCAACTGGACAAATTAGTACAGCATGAGAATTTGCATTAGAGAACAATATAGTTTTCTAATAGTCGAAGCTCTTAGATACTGAGATGGGTTATAAAGGAGAGTTGTGGTTTCTCCTTCAGTGAAAAAAAACATCAGCTATTTGAGATGGCATAGTGGTCTTACTGAAGATAAAGGTGGCTTACAGTATATGATTTATGTAAGCAGCAGTTGAATGCTTTAGGTAACACACAATCATAGCACTGTGTCTCATATATGCTTGTCCAAAAGAAAGACATGGCATTGTACCGGAAAAAACACAGGATTTGGAATCAAGATACCTCACTTTAAGTCCAAGCTCTACCTCTTTCTTGCTATGTGATCTTGGATAAGTTACTTAATATCTCTGAATCTTGGTTTCTTCAATTATAAAATGGGGATGGTATTAATAACAATGCTTACCTAACCTGACAGTTGTGAGGGTCAAAGGATATGAAGAAAAAGTATATGAAAGTATATTGTAAACTATACAATTATATACTCATTTTTATGATTGAATATTTTTTGAAAAAGTTTGGAATTGGAGACTGCTTTACCATGGAGTACTACAGAGCCATAAAAAGGGTGAACTAATACCTCCTATATTATCCTGGATGGAGCTGGAGCCCATTCTTCGAAGTGAAATATCATAAGAATGGAAAAACAAGCACCACATGTACTCACTATCAGATTGGTATTAATTGATCCACACTTACGTGCACATATATTAGTAACATTCATTGGGTGTTGGGCAGGTGGGGGGATGAGGGGATTCATATATACACACCTAATGGGTGTGGTATGCACTTTCTGGGGGATGGGCATGCTTGTAGCTCTGACTCAGATGGTGCAAAGGCAATATATGTAACCAAAGTGTTTGTACTACTATGATATTCTGAAATAAAAAAATTTAAAAAACTCTTTTTATGATATGATGCTACATCTACACTTAAAGTGTTCCACTTGCCAACACGAGGCTCAGATATGAATAGTTTTTCTCCATAGTGGAGTTGTTTCAAACTAGGTTAAGACCTGATAAGTCTCTGGTTTCTATTAGAGTTTGGCTTTTTAATACCAACACAAGAGTTCTTATCGCTTGTGACTGCTGTAAGTAAAAGTCTAGAAAGACTGAAGGCTGAAGGAAGGTAGGTCAAAATACAGTTAATTTTTCAATAGTCGGCAGGAGGAGGTAAGGGAGTTGCTTGTGTTGTTAGTTCTGTGGGCAAGAACTGTTTTCTTTTTTAACTATAAATTTAGGGCTGTTTTGTCTCTTCTTTAGTCCTAGTAATATGCTTTTCTGTAAAACTGGACTTCTGGGTAGGGAAACTGGGCCTGGATAACCTAACTGGGTGAAAATTTACCTCTGCTCCCACCCCAATGCCTTTCCATGTCCTCATTCAGCCTCTTTCAACCTAGGTACAGTTTGTGATAATTGCAAGTTCCTACTCAAAATTGCTACCAGGTACTGCATTATTGGGACCACTAGCTAAAAACTACTCTCTGATGGCTGGCATTAGCAACATATGCAAATGTTGGAGGCACAGAAGTAGGTATAGCAACAGGCGGAGACAAAGAATAGGGATGGCAATGGAGATACATAACATGAGAACTTAACTTTTAACTCTTCACAAGAAGTCTCAAGATGACCCAATGATCTGGTATGAGAAAGTTGGAAGGGTAAAGTTCTGTTTCCTTATTTTTCCTTTGCCCTTCTGCCTTTTAGAAAAGTAGACTACAAGCAGATGTAGGCTTGCCCCCATTACTATCTTTTATTTTTTAATGTATTTAAACCATTCTAAAAGAGAATAAGATTTAAAAAAAATTCAACCAATGTGAATGAAGTAGGGTAGAGAAAGGTGGACTGTTGCCCATTGATTAAATTATAGCTTCACATTCAAGCAAAGCACCACGAGTGATCACCTGGCAGGATTATTTACAAGCAGGCACAGCACTGTTTATTATGTTTCCTGATTTATCTGACTGGTTATATAAATTATGGTATCACAAAGCTAGTAAGGAACCTTCTAAGCTGCCATGTAACCCTACTGAAGCTATCATGTTTGCTAAACAAATCTGGCCATACTTGCCCTCTTCCAACCAGAGGGCATGTATGAAGTTGATATGCTTATAAAAATCTTTCTGGACACTATTTACTCACCATGTTACACTGGCTATATTAACATGGACTTTATAGTGCTTGGTCTGCTGGCGCAAGACTTCCTTCTGACCCTACTTACCTTGGTTGTCATCCTCATTGTCTTCCCAGGGTTCTTCATTTGCTAGCAGGGGGTTCTGTGACTCATTCATAGATCTCATAGGGAAGGAGTGTCCATCACCAGGGCTGATGGGGAAAGAATGGCTGTGAGCTGCTGCAGCTGACATAGACTTTCTTTTTTTTTTTTTTTAAGACAGAGTCTCACTCTGTTGCCCAGGCTAGAGTGAGTGCTGTGGTGTTAGCCTAGCTCACAGCAACCTCAAACTCCTGGGCTCAAGCAATCCTTCTGCCTCAGCCTCCTGAATAGCTGGGACTACAGGCATGCGCCACCATGCCCGGCTAATTTTTTCTATATATTTTTAGTTGGCCAATTAATTTCTTTCTATTTTTAGTAGAGATGGGGTCTCACTCTTGATCAGGCTGGTTTTGAACTCCTGACCTTGAGCGATCCGCCCGCCTCAGCCTCCCAGAGTGCTAGGATTACAGGCGTGAGCCACCGCGCCCGGCCTGACATAGACTTTCTATGAAGGCCATAATCCTCTTAGAAATAGGATGGGGGCATGTTTTAGGAATATTTAAGCTTATTGTCTAAAGCCATGGTGGAATAAGCTCTTACAATAGCATTGCTCTCAATTTCCATATCTTGTTTGTTTGTCTGCATTGCTGTTGACTCTCATTGTTTGTAAGCAACTCTTTAACTTGCTTCCCACAACACCCAGTATGACAATATGCACACAAAGCAAGCTTTATAAATATCATTTAATGATGATGACCCCAATTTTTATCCCATTATCTTATTGCTTTGATTCTATATTTTCAAGAAAGATGAGCAGACTCAGAATCATTGAATACAATGGAGATAAGCTGCTGTGAATTGGTGAGAGATAATGATTGAGTGCCCTGTTATTTATTTGGCTTGCATGGCAGAAAGGTTATTAAGGAACTAGGGGAAAGAGTAAGAGTGATGCATCTCTAGAGTGTAGATTTTGGGGGCAATTATCCACATATGGGAATCCAACTTTGTGGATATCTATGGTAAGCTAGGGTCACCTCCCTGGTTAATTTCTGGCCATTAAGAGATAGGATACATTGGAAGGAACTGAGCTGGCTCTGGCTAGGGTGGGTTACAGTTTGAACATTTGAGTCTATATATCTGAATACATTCCAAATTTAAATCTGAGTTACTTTTGGATTATTCATTTGATATTACCTATTTCTTCTCTCCTGTTCATGGATGTACTTAATTGAAAGTTGACAGATTTTATTGACAGTACTCGACAGAGAATGTAAGTAAATGGGCTTTGATTATTTTTGTTTTTGTTCTTTATTCCAGAGAAGGCTCATTTTATAATAGATCTTCTTTTGATGTGGTGATGGTGTGTTACATATTTGTGTGTGTATATGTGTGACTGGGGTATAGATAATGCTGGTAACAGTTATTAATCAATATTACCCACTGACATAGTTTTGTCTTGTGATTCATAGACCAGACAGTAGGATATACTAAATCTCTTAAATAAGTGAGCCTGTAAAACATTGACTTGTGCAAAGAAAATGTCAGGGTAGTGAGAACCAGGGGGTTGGGGGGAGAAATTTTTCCTTAATTATCATCATACCCCAACAAAGTTTCCTCAAATAAGTGAAATGGAATGTATCTCTGTTGGAGGAGGAGCTCTAAAGGAGGCTGCAGGAAGGCTGTAAACAAACTTTACTCCAGAGCTATTTTAGTTGATGGTGGTTCAATCTGATTCATGAAGTCACTTGGAGGACACAAGCTTAGGTCTGTTCATTTCTCGTTCACTACTTTCCCTGAATTTTTTGTTGCAGTTCTAAGAATTACCTACAGTCTCTAAATCAATCTTTGTTTGTTCTTGGTTTTTATTTTAATTTTGTCTTTCATAAAAATAATATTAGCATTTCACCCCAAAATATGAAAAATGGAGAAAAGAAAAATAATTTCTAAAACTATTGCCCTTACCACTTTTAGCATTTTTGTATATTTCTCTTCCGTTATTTTCCTTCTATAAATATTTATTTAAATTTATAATCACAGTGCACATACCATTTTGGATTTTACATTTCTCACTCAAAAATATAGTAAGCATTTCCCTAAACTGTGACATAGTCTTTATAACCATTACTTTTTACTACATAATATTCCATCCAGTGGAGATAGATAGATATGTACATATATACATATTTCTCCATTCGTATATTGTTGGATATGTAAGTTGTTTCCTAATTATCAACTGTAAATAATGCTGTGATGAACATTTTTGTGCATAGTTTATCTCTGTCCTTAGGGTAGATTCCCAGATATGGAATTACTGGGATGATGGATATGTAGATTATTATGGTTTTTGGATAGATATTACCAAATTCAGTTCTAAAAGATTGGTTCCAGTTTATACTGCCACAAACTAAGCATGAGAATGTCTATTTTATCATACTCTTGCCTCCTGATTTATCTTTACTAACCTAGAAATGAAAAACTTGGGGAATAGAGTTTTACACTGGACTGATACTTGCTATATACTACAATCAAAATCAAATTTGCTGCTTCAAGGCATGGTCCAGCATCAACTTCTTACAATGGTAATATTTACCTACCTGGACCCAATAGGTATTAACCAGAACTTCTTGTTATCTCCAAACACCTGTTGGATATTCTTGATGAAGCCAAGATTGAACCCATTTTTCTCTGGGCCACTTGTAAACACTGGAGTGCAGAAGGCCTCTGGGGCAGGGTAGGGGATTTGAAGAAAAGAGGAGGAAAGCAATAAAGGATCAAATTTCAGCACAGTCATGATTTTATAGTTCTCTATGAATATGATTTAATTCTATGATATCTTTTTTTAAATTTATTTTTAGTGTCATTATCGGCAATGGAACTATGATTATCTTTTTGCTGTGGTAGCATAGGTCCCTAGTTCTTAGTTATTGCTAAATTACTTAGTAAATACCAGTTTAATCACATAGTACAAGCTAAGCTTGTTGTTCAACATAAAGAATTATTTTAATAGAATCTCTTAATAAAAAGGCAGGGGAAATACACGATGGTAGAAATAATTAAGCACCCATGGGGGTAGTATGTATTTTGTACTGCTGGATTTAAGGAGTAAAGGAACAGATTTAACAGCACTTTACTTGATTCTAAGTGGCAACAACAGCTAAATGGTCACTATCTTTAGGGCTGGGACCAAAGTACTGACACATAGAGAGACCGTAATGATATTGATTTTGTTTTGAAACATTTCAGAAATGAAGATGTTCACGCTGAAGCTTACAGTGTAAGAAACTGAGTTTTACTTCAGATAAAATGTCAATGAGTGAACTATAACCACTTCAAAGACTATGAGGAATTGGACCATCTTAGTGCACATTATTTTTAGACACACATTTATTCCATTAAACAAACACTTTCCTGTTGGACTTTGGCTGAATCTGACTACTTCCCATTCGTTCTTTGTTTTCAGACTGTTATCATGAAGCTTTTAGTACTTTTCTACTTTCTAGCTGACTTCTAAAACAAATGTGTTACTCTACCACCCTAGCAAGTGCTACTTACATATTTGATTAAGAAAATGGGCGCAAATACTTTCTTAGCTGTTAGCATTATTAGCAAATAAATTTCCATAGTTTAGTGGCTTTTGTACTAACTTTCCTCAAATCTATCCTAGCTAAACATTCAACATTTGGACACTTTCTCCTCACTCCTTGTGTACTTATTTGTATATGATGCAAATATTTGTTTCACCATAGATGAAAAAATGTACTGGAATCCATCAGAAATATAGTTCTCCAAATAGCAGCCTAGTGAATAGAGTAACTGACAGAAAATATGTTCATCTCTTGTACTCATTTTCTAGAGACTCATTTGTTCGATGTGTTTACCTCATGTCCACAGTCCCTACACAGCTTCTTGATGATTATAGATATTCATTGATTTGATTTTTTTTCTCAAGCCTTTTGGATACTTGTTGTTGGTTTGGATTTTTTCTCAGGACTCTTATTTTTGGATGTGCTTAATAAATTAGATTTTTCTATCTTTATTGACCTCTTCATTCTGACATTCCCTTCTGTACTGATTCTTTCCTTCATTTCCTCATGTGAACACCTTTTAGAAAACTTCTGAGCTATAAATCTGGGGAGCTATTATCCAATATGCACTATAAAGAACAATGGTCATTTTTGGTTTTGTGTGGGGTTTCATTCACTAATGCTCTTATTAGTCTGTAAGCTTTATTCACTATGGCTCTCCAATTTGGTAAAATGTATTTCCATTTGTCTCAGTTTGGGGACTAAGGGGTGTCACTGCAGCTACATTGCTTCACTGGAAGTTTTTCTCTTCCTTGGAAACAATCCACAGGTCATTCTGATACACATTAATATGTTTTTTCCTAGTCTTAATATTCAGTCTTACCTAAGGTGGTTTTGTTTCTGCTGACAAGCCAACAATGGTAACCAAAGAGAATCACAAGGCTGACAAAAAACATGCAGGCCACAAAGAGGAGAAAAAGGACATGGAACTTAGAGCGAACACTGGGCAATTCCCCCTAAAAAAGAAATAATAAACAAACAAAACAAAAGATTAAGGTGGTAAAGCTTGGCTAGTTTTCCTATATAGGTTAGTATTAATAGTTTTTCACATGTATAAAATGTCTAGCTGTAATTTAAAAAATAGATTTTGTAAAATTCTTCCAAGTGGTTCTTTTTGTTGAAGACCATAACTCTTTGTGGATATGATCTCAGCCTACAAGCCTAAAATGGATCCTTGCTTAAGTACAGTTCAGTGCAAAATAGAGTATATAATGTACCAATTAGAAAAGGAAAATGTGAAAAGAGTATACTCAGGCCATAATTGGCATACAACCTCTTAAAGCTTGTACTCCATTTATTTTGAGATCTTGAAGCCATATGGTCATCCTCTTGTCTCAAGGTGGGCTATTCTGGAATTCCTTATATGTCATGTTTCCTTAGACATATGTGTATTGAAAATGTCACAGTGATGTATGTAGGAAGTTAAAATATATAGGTAGAATTTTAAAATGTTCTACCTGTAAGTCATGACCTGATTTTAAAGCTGTTGCAAATTTTGTGTGGTTGTATTTTTCTAGCTGAAGTGGAATGTGATCGTATATTACATCCCGTGGAACAGCTGTTTATATGGTAAAAATCAAGCAAGATTTTACAGGCAATTGGAAAAGTAGGTAGTTAAATATTTTTATAGTTATCTGGGACAACTTATTTTCCATGTGGCATTTGCTTTTTTTTTTTTTGTACATGCAAGCTAGACTAGAATGAATGTTCTACAGTTCTGTAGCATGCAGAGCATGTAACATTTTGTCTTCTGAAGAGAACCTAAGAAAACATTTTCAATTTTGGAGTGAGCAGTTGGAGAAATGACTATTATTTATTTCCTCTTTTCCCACGATGATTATTGTTTTGGTGTGATGAATCACTTTGAAATATTTCCAAATGCTCTCTAGTAATAAAGTTAAAAGTGAGTTTAAGTGAAGTGGACCTTAACTTTTAAATGCAAGAGTAATTGGGGGTTGGGGAGTAGAACCATCTACTCTAGTTTGGAAGGAGAAAGTTATAGGTTGGCAACACTTGGAAAGTTTAGATAGTACAGATTTTTTCTTCTCTCAGAGAATATTTTTATTCATTTTTATGTAACGAAATATTGGGAATCTTCCAGGATGTATATGTTTGAAGGATACAGAGAGGTGGATAAGCCAGTCAGAAGCTTTTAGCTAAGGGGAGGTCTGGATGAAAATTGCATGCGGGCAGAGCAGCCCAGAAAATAGCTACCTTAAGGACTTCAACCTTCGGGAACCTTTATCTGGAACTCTCCTTTTTAAAAATTTTAAAATACCAGTATTACATTTATTATTTATTCATAACATACATGAAGTGAGAAAGTCAATGTAAGGGATACAGGAGACAAAAGTAAGTTGAGCTAAATGAAAATATTAATGAAAATATTAATATGCCATAGCTGTAAGTTTAGCATAATTTAAGTTATAAATTTTTTCCACTACCTTGCTAAGTGTGTTTATTAGTTCTATTACTTTATCTTTTTCCTTTCTAAAATATTTTAATAGAATAAAAGGGTATAAGTTGAATTCTGTTACATGTCTACATTGTATAGTGGTGGACTCTGGCCTTTTGGTGTACCGATCACCTGTGAAACTCTCCTTTATGAAATTATCCCTCTGCAAAATCTTGCCCTAAGCACCCCAAATGAATTGGATTGATTTTTGTTTACTTTGAATTTATAGAAAAGATTCCATATATTGCTTCATATTAGTTTTTGCCTTGGATTTTGCTTTCATAATGTCTACTTTTTGAGAAAAATTTTAAAGCTTAAAGCTCACATTTATTTTACTTTTTAATTTTTTTTTATTTTGAGACAGAGTCTCACTCTGTTGCCCAGGCTAGAGTGCCATGGCGTCAGCCTAGCTCACAGCAACCTCAAACTCCTGGGCTCAAGCGATCCTCCTGCCTCAGCCTCCCGAGTAGCTGGGACTACAGGCATGTGCCACCATGCCCAGCTAAATTTTTCTATATGTTTTTAGTTGGACAATTAATTTCTTTCTATTTTTTAGTAGAGACGGGGTCTCCCTCTTGCTCAGGC
>VBSM01000568.1:1245809-1258956 GCA_008086735.1 Cheirogaleus medius
CTCAGCCTCCCAGAGTGCTAGGATTACAGGTGTGAGCCACTGCGCCCAGCCTGCTGTGTTGTTCCTTGATAGAATTCTTAATATCAAACTTTTTTTGTTAGAAGAGGGCGATAGCCCTATGTTCAAAAATACCTTCTGAGAAGATAACCAAGCTAAATCACTCAAAGCAATAACTACCAGATACAGTTCAGAGGAATATTGGTAGAATAATGCTATTATCTTGTTTCTAAAATAATTCATAGTTTCTGTGAAGAGATTCATGGCCCAGTGTGAAAGGTGTGTATTACTACTTTTTGCACGAGGCAAAGATCAATATCTTATGAAAGTAGCTGTTGTTTAAATTAATATTGAGAGGAGAGAAATAATCTGATGGTCTTCTAAATTCTTTATTCCAAATGAACTAGAGTTTCTTCATAGCAGAACAATAATCGGCAGTAGAATAGTGTGTAAGATCAAAGGAACTAGAGTTTCTTCATAGCAGAACAATAATGGGCAGTAGAATAGTGTGTAAGATCGCTGGGCTTAGGATCAGACTTAGATAAAAGTCCTGATTTTGAAATTTACAAGCTGGGTGATCCTGGCCAAGTTACTTAACTACCAAGAGCCTCAGTTTTATTATCTTTGAACGAGACTAGTAATTCCTGCTTTTCCTACTTCATAGGGTTGTTATGAGGATCAGATGAGTTAATGGGTATGAAACTGCTTCAAAAACTGTAAAGTACCATACAAATGGAAGTTGCTGTTCTTAGGGGCACAGCATGTCGCCTTGATACACGGCTTTTAAAATACATGGCAGTGTTTATGTTTTATTGTAAGGGGAGTTTAAAATTAAACTGAGAAAGCCACCCCTAAACCACACTAAAGGGCTCTCTGGCTGGAGAGACTACAGAACTGCCAATGTCCCTTTCCTTATGAGGGCAAGCCAAGACAGGTTTCCTTGTCTCTCATCTGTTGGGCATGAGCTAGTCTATTGTGGGAAAAAAAGTGAGGCAATAAGAAAAGGACAAGGCTATGTTTACCCCTGGTATTGCTTGTGAATACTGGCACATTTCTGGAGATTAATTCATATCCAAATATCATCTTTCAAGAAAGAAAAAAAGCATACAGCACCTGGCTGGCATTGCAGTATTTGATTATTGGCTAAGATGGCTAAAGGCAAAATGTGGGAAATGCAATATTGTTTACTCTGTTATGAGGGTAAAAGGTGGTTCTTGAACAGTTGCCTACTGTTAAGGACCAAGAAAGGTCTGTAGTGAAGACCAAGGCTGATACTTTCACAGCTGATTGGCTGCAGCAGATTTTCTTCACATTTCAGGGAGTAGCTTGGCATGTAGATACAATGCCAAAGGCAGGGTCATGGAAACCTGAGAAATAGAAAATAGATCCTGTGTTGTGGAAAGGGGCCAAGGAAGAGATGTCAAGATGAGTAGCATGGTGAAGCATTTCATATTCAAAGAAAATGTATGAAAAACTTCATTTCTGCTTACACTTTTGTTTGTGTCTCTGAGTTGGTGATTTTGTTATCCACTATATAATTCCTTATTCTTAAAGTTATTAAATATCTGAACTGATTAGTTAAGTTGAAGGGAAAATGAAAAGCACACATTGCTATAACTTTCTACACTATATTTTCTACACTAGTAGGGACTGAAATACTACTTGATAATTTAAATATTCTTAGCTATTTAGGTTCTCACTGCCTTCCCTTCCTCCTTTTTCTCCAGTGTATTGTAATCTGCAGTCCGGTCACAGGATTCATGTTCTTTCCCTACAGCTTTACCTCTCCATTTGAGGTGAGACACTCCTGTTATATAGGCTCTTGTGCAATTCCTAAAGTATTAACTAGTAGCTCTGCCCACATCTGTCTCTTGCTATTCAGGTTCAGTTTGGACAGTCCTTATCATGGACATCTTAGTAATTGTACTGGAGTTCTGGGGAAGGGATATCTTCCGGAGTCCACTAGCATAAAATAAAAAAAGAACATATTTTGCTATATTTCTGCCAAACCCTATACACATTTGTAACTGGAAAATCTGCTTTAAGTTTGTCTTTTCTAAATAAATGGATATGATCGATATCTTCAAGTACAGGAAAGATGAAAGGATTTTTTTGAGATTTCATTATAATTATTGGAATCACATTTTGAAAGGTAAAGCACTTTCAACATCTGTTTCATTTGATCTTGGCAATGAGCCAGTGAAGCAGGTAACAGAGCCAGCATTAGATCCCTATTCTTCTAATTGCCAACCCAGTGTTTGTCATACAAAGTTAAAAAAACAAACTTCCTATTTCATTTTGGTCATATGTAAAGGAGTCAGTATATGTTTCTGTCCAATAGGAATTTTGCAACTCTCCTTTGAACAGGGAATTAGGAAGTATTTTCTAACAACAGAGGAGTGCTTTGTTAGCCTTTTTCTTAGGAAACTAGGGATCTAGAGTTAGTTTCAACATTTTTCAAATCTGTAACTGGTAAGAAGTGGATCTTTACAACTCAATTGAAGAAGTTCATTACAAAGAATCAGTAGGAGTCAAAAGGTTAGGTTCCTGAAGGCCTTAGCAAAATTCTCATGTATGACAGGAACTTGTTAAACTGGAATCTTTAAATAATAGCCATCTAAATCTCAGAGTATTCAACATGTAAACCTTGGTTTTAGTGCCTTCCCTTCTGGTTACCTCACTATTATCTATTTCAAAATGTAAAAAGATATAGGGTGAACAATGTCAAATTGGAATGGGTATACATTTATTCTTACGTGGGAACCCTTCAAGGTATTTTTAACTTACTCTCCAATATTTGATGAAATAGCTGAAGACTGTTGTAGCAATGTACAGGCAGTAGAGAACAGAATAAGCTAAGAACTGAAGGAAGAATTTGTAGTTGGAAAATCCAATGCAGTTATTAACCCTAAAAAAAGAAAAAGAAAAACTAATTTGAAATCAGGACCCATTGATTGAGAACACATTGATACATAAGTGGACTAAGTAATGGAAGCATGCTATTCCTGCTGCTTTGTTGTGTCGTGTAGAAACCCAACACAGGTAGAAGTCCCTTAATAAGAAGACACTGGAAAAACAAGCTCACATCTCACTTGTTTCTCCTTTCATTTATAGGCACAGAGACACTTGGCCTATCTAATAGTTCTGGACTGGTTCCTGATACACCCAAGCAAACCTGGATCTTGGCTGCTAAAAATCTGTTACAGTGTTAGCAGCTACTCTTGGTATAATTGTGGCATGTTCTCTTTGTAGTTGGGTGATTTCAGACTGGTTCTCTAAGTCTGACATACAACATTTGGAGAATTGTTGAATTCAACAATCTAGAATATTTCAAACATAGAGCCAGCTAGCAACAGAACTGAATTGTGTAATGTTGAAGGGGAGAAATATATGTGCTGTGTGTCATTACTATGCTCAATTGCTAAAGTCAATGGACAGGAGACCATTAGCTTTGTGACCCTAGGAATTCACTACTATACCTTTGAAGATACATTTATTCTTGCTTTAAAATGTTACTCCTTCTTGTCCCATACACAAATAAAAAACCCAGTGAATTATGGTGGCAGAAACAGGCGTGTTATGACCATGCTTAGGAAAGTGGGTGTATTTAGCAGCTTTGACCCTTTTATAGGAGAGAAATGAATCAAAGGGACATACCAAGGGCAGTGATGATCCATTTTTAATACACACCTACAAAGGGGACAAAATACAGCGTGATAAGTGAGGCTATGGAAATGAAGCAACACCTCTTAACTGAACTCAAGTTTTCACCAGTATTTTTACATGGTTCCAGTACATTGATAGTGACTCCAAAACTATTCTGTCTTCAGTTATTCCCAGGATGAGGCAATCACAACAACACTTTATAGGATCATGCTTGTAGAAAGTTACATGCCTAGAAGTCCAACCTTTAAAAGGGATTGGGAATTCCAGGATATTAATACAGATAAAAAGGTCTAAGATGTCTCTTCTCATTTTGTTCAATACCCAGTTTAATAAAAGTACAGAAGAAAATACATGGCTGTAGCCTCTGTTTGAATCAAAGGTAAGAGAAATATGGGTGGGATAAGCATTCAAGAAGAAAGATATGAAGATTATATGTATCAACATAAAAATGGGATTTTACAAAGCTGGAACAATTCGAGCAATAAAATAAAGTAGCATTGCATTATAACCCAAAATATAAAATGAATAGCCATGCCTCCATACTGATATAAATAAATGATTGAATAAACAAATAAATGCAGAGAAGAGAAAAATCTTCTAAGCAAAAGAATTCCAAATAATTTATGTAGATACTTCATTTTATATTTAGTGTAGGCTATGCACAGTGACTTCCTTTCAAAGAGTACAGTATAGAAAGGGGGGTGAACAACTTTACAGTGGAAAAACCTGACAAACACCATGTCAGCCAGATGATCAAGATTAACACTGCAGTGATAAGTCATGTTTATATGTACCCTTGATATGATATAATAAGAATGGCACTTCACCTTTACGGTCTTCCTCCCCAAATCACATTACCTTAGTCTAATAATAATGAGAAAAACATCAAACAAATCTCAATCGAGGGACATTCTACAAAATACCTGACCATTAATCCTGAAAACTGCCAAGGTCATCAAAAGCAAGTAAAGTCTGAGAAACTGTCACAGCTAAGAGGAGCTAAGGAGACATGACTACTAACTGTAATGTGGCATCCTGGATGGTATCCTGGAGAGATAAAGGACATAATGGAAAAACCAAGGAAAATCTAAATACAGTATGAAATTCAGTTAAAAATAATGTATGAGTATTAGTTCATTAATTGTAACAAATGTACCATCCAAATATAAGATGTTACTAATGAGGGAATCTGGGTGTGGGGCATATAAGATCTGTCTTCACAATAAATCTGTAGGTCTAAAACCGTTGTAAAATTTAAAATTTATTTTAAAAATATGGTTTTATTTCTCTTTCCTATCTTTAGAACAGCTTGAACCATCATAATCCCTGTGAAGGTTTTGGCATGTGCTCATTATGATTGAAAGGAAATGTTCTTATCTAGGCATGGTTACATGTTAGGATCGATCAGTCATTTTGTTGTCTAGGCAACTATCAGTGGCCAAGCTCAGCCCAGGGGAAATATGGCTGTCACTTACATGGCACAGACAGAACAGTGGTGGCAGCGGTCTGGCTTGATCAGATGGCACCGGTCACAGAATCGTACAGCTATAGGAAAAATAAGGTGGTTAGCACTTGTTAGGGCTCAACTAGAGAACCTACCTTACTAGGCTATCTGGATGGCTTGTTATATACTGATTATAGATAGTCAAACTCATTTCAAATTGCCAAGCAAACGGTAGATCACACAGGAGAATTGTGGTACATATATTTTCTTTGTTGGATCAATTTTGAGAGTACCCTTTGGAGGAGGAAAGGAAGAGGAAAAGTTTTATATCTGGATATCTGTCATAAGATTTTGTATTATAAAACAAACTATACTATCAACTACTTTAGGGATCTTGAGAAATCAATTTGTCTCTTTTTAGCTCAATTTTCCTATCTGAAAATAAGGATTCATATATATTTTTTTTCAGACAGGGTCTCTCTCTGTCACCCTGGCTAGAGTGCTGTGGTGTCATCATAACTCACTGCAACCTCAAACTCCTGGGCTCAAGTGATCCTCCTGCCTCACCTTCCCAAGTAGCGGGGACTACAAGCATGCACCACCACGTCTGGCTAATTTTTCTATTTTTTTGCACTTGCTCAGGTTGGTCTCGAACTACTGAGCTCAAGCGATCATCCCACTTCAGCCTTTCAGAGTGCTAGGATTACAGGCATGAGCCACTGTGCCTGGCCAGGATTCATAATTTATCTCCTGTCTCCAGAGGTCGGATTGCATGAGGTGGATAAAACTCCTACAACATGATACAGAGAGTGGTTCTTAGAATAACAATTTGGAGAACAGTAGAGACATTCTAGAACAATTAGTTCAATTGACTATTTCACAGATAAAGGAAGTAAAGACTTGGGCCATATCAAGTGATTTGTCCAAGGTCACACAGCAAGTTAGTTGCAGGGCTGTGACCTGTATAGTTTTCCTGACTTCTTATTTTAGGATTCTCTTCACTCTATTAAGTCTGATATATAAAATAATTTTCTCCTCCCTCTTCCCTCCTTCCTTCCTTCCTGTTCCTTAGATGAAAGGCATTTTCCTTTCCTTCTTATTTTCTCCATGTTCATTGATAGAGTATGAGTGTGCTTAATGTGATTATTATTAAGTGTAAAACCTAAAAGTATGAATTTAAACTAATTTCATCTAAAGTGTACATCAGGCACACACAACCGATTCAACACAATAAACTGCTAATTCAGTAGAGTTTTGTGTTCACTTGTAATAATCAAGGTGTGTGTGACCAAAGTTGTGGGTATAATTGAGTCAAGGAGAAATGGACAGGGATATGCATATCTAGGTCCTTTAGCATATTTTAAAATATATTATTAATATATTACAATATATATAAAATATATTATATAATAATATTATTAATGGCACTGTCCTAGTTTAAGGCACCATCATCTCTCACCTAGATGACTATAAGAGCTGTATATATGATCACTATGCTTTCATTCTTGCCCCTTACAATTTCTACTATACAGAGTAAGCTGAGTGATCTGTCAAAATGTAAATCAGATCATATCACTCTCCACTAAAAACTCTCAATGGATTTCCAACTCCCTTAGAATAGAATCCAAACTCCTTACCATGGCCTGCATCATCTGGTCTCTGCCTATGTCTTCAACCTTATCTTGTATGACTCTCTACCTACTATGTTCCAGTGACACTAGCTGATTATCTGCTTTTGTAATACTCTAAGCTGGTTCCTGACTCAGGGTTTTTTGTACTTGCAGTTTCTTCTGCTTGAGATAATCATCCCTCTGCTCCTTGCATGGTGTGATGGTTAATTTTATGTCTCAACTTGACTGGGTCATAGGGTGCCCAGATATTTGGTTAAACATTATTTTTGGGTGTCTCTGTGAGAGTGTTTCTGGATGAGATAACCATTCGAATCAGTAGATTGTCCTCCTCAGTGTGGGTGGGCCTATCCAATCTTTTCAGGACCTGAATAGAACAAAAATGTGGAGCAAGGGAGAATTTGCTCTCTTTCCCTGACTACATAAGCTGGGACATCAATCTTCTCCTGCCTTCAAACTGGGATTGACATCATCAGCATTCCTGTCTCTGAGGTCTTTGGACTCAGGCTAGAACTATATTACCAAATACATTATATATATATGTGTGTGTATATGTACACACACATAGATATTATATGCATTATATATCTATGTATGTGTGTGTCTGTGTGTCTGTGTGTGTGTGTGTATATATATATACACACACACATATATATGTGTATATATATATAACCTATTGGTTTTTTTCTCTGGAGAACTCTAACTAATAGAGATTTTCATACTGACAGTGATTCTAGAGAAACAGAATTTTGAGAATGAGTTTTCTGAATTGCTTCCAGAGTTTCTGGAATTGGCTCTTCAGAAATTCTGATTAAAGATGCTAATGACTCTATTCCCAATAATAAAGACAGCACTGGTAACATGCAAATATGCCAAATATTTTCAATGAATGCTCTTAATCAACCATTTATGAGAAGTAAGTAGCTAGGTGACTGTATATGATACTGTTGAACATTTTTGAAAAACTGATGAATACAATAAGGTTGGCTAGTTGCTCCTAATGTCACTGCACAAAGTGGTGAAAGAAAAGGATGAGCTCAGGTATTCAAATTCCCAGCTCAAGTGCTGTATAAATTACATAAAAAAATTTCTATGTGTCCCCTGTAGCTATAGGACTGAGATTGCTGAAAATCAAACAGAGAATTTTATTTTGCAACTACCTGAATTATAATGATAGTTGAACTCTCAGTCGTGCAGGGTGTCTACTGTTAAAATGAGGGCACTGATTGGGAAAAAAATGGGATCCTGTAAGTTAGGATGGGGATGTGGGTGAATACAGTTATATTCAGCCCCTAAATTCTGATGTGTCTTCTTTCCAAGAAGAAAAGGCCTTCCTACCACCAGTGGAAACAGCACCCCCACTTCTAGTGGTATTGGCCTCTCCATCCCTGTCTGAAGGAATTAACCCTGCATTGCCTGAGGAAACTGAGGCACCATGCAAGACAATGTTGATTCTCCTTAGGACTCACCCCTCTTTACTTCTAAACTTATAATTAGACTCAAGCCCCTTAAAGGTGAGGTACTAAGTGTGACCCTTGAGGAGGTGCACTATACTCCAAAATAACTATTTGAGTTTTCTAATTACACAGACAGAAATCCATGAAATGTGTGGGAATGGATACTAAAGATGTGGGATAATGTTGGAAGGAACATAAAGTAGGATCTGGCTGAATTTATTGATAAGAGCTCACTAAGCTGAGACTTTGCATTTAATGTTGCAGGTCAGGGAGTTAGAAAGTACTCTAACAGTTCGTTTTGTTGGTTGGCTGAAACATGATCAAAAGGTGGCCCACTGAGTGAATTGGAAATGCCAGACCTGCCTTCGTTTAATGTAGAAAGAAGGATTCAAAGGCTTAGGGAGATTAGAATGTTAGAGTGGATTTGTCATTTAAGACCTGCTCACTCACACTGGGGGGATCCAGAAAACACACTTTTTACCAATACTGTGAGAAATAAATTCGTGAATAGAGCCCCAGCATGCATGAGAGCTCTGTGACTGCTCTTCTCTGTAGGCCAGATCTCACAGTGGGAACTACAGTCACTGAATTGGGAAACCTAAATGCAATGGAAATAATTGTATCCTGGGGTGGCAAGGGCCAAGTGGTGGCACTCAACTGCTAAATGCAAGGTGGGCATAGTTACCGTAATGGACAATAGAATCAAAGCAGCAAACAGAATAGTCTGACTTGTGCAGACCTATGGTGTTAGCTAGTTGATCATGGTGTTCCTAGAAGTGAAATAGATAGGAAGCCTACTAAATTCTTACTTGATCTGTATAAGCAATAAAGTTCAGGGGAAGGTGAACAAAAGTATAACCTGAATTATAAAAACAGTCATGGTCTCTCAATCAATTCGCGAATTGAGCTGGTTTATAGACCTAGAATTCTTTGAATAAAAGGAAGGCCAGGTCCCCTTGAGGATGGACCCGAGAACACTACCAAAAATTTATAGTGTTAATCTTTTCCCCAGTATTCTTCAAAGGGACCTATGACTTTTTACCAGGGTGACTGTGCATTGGGAAAAAGGAAATAATCAGTCCTTTGGGGGAGTATGGTACACTGGCTCTGAACTGACACTAATTCTAAGAAACCCAAAATATCAATGTGGTTCACTAGTCAGAGTCACGGCTTATGGAGGTCAGATAATCAGAGTTTTAGCTCAGGTCCATCTCACAGTGGGTCTCCAAACACCTTCTGTAGATATTTCTCAAGTTTCAGAATGTATAATTGGAATAGACATACTTAGCAGCTGGCAGAATGACCACATTAGTTCCCTGATCTGTAGAGTAAGGGATATTAAGGTGGGAAAGGCCAACAGAAGCCATTAGAACTGCCTCTACCTAGGAAAATAGTAAACCAAAAGCAATACTGCATTCTTGAAGGTATTGCAGAGATTGGTGCCACCATCAAGGACTTGAAGGATGTAGGAGTGGTGATTATGGGCCCATTCAACACATGCCCATTCAACTCACCAATTTGGCCCGTGTAGAAGACAAATGGGTCTTACAGAATGACAGTGTATTATCGTAAGCTTAATCAGGTGGTGACCATAATTGTAGCTGCTGTACCAGATGTGGTTTCATTGCTCAAGTAAATTAACACATTTCCTGGTATGCATCTGTTGATCTGGCAAATGCCTTCTTCTCCATCCCTGTCAATAAGGCCCATCAGAAACTGCTTTCAGCTGGCAAGGCCAGCAATATACTTTTGACTCTCTTACCTCAGTACTGTATCAACTCTCCAGCCCTGTCGTAATTTAATTTACAGAGACCTCGATCACCTTTCCCTTCCACAAGATATCACACTGGTCCGTTATATTGATAACATTATGCTGATTGGATCTAGTGAGCAAGAAGTAGCAACTGCTCTAAAATTATTGGTAGGACATTTGCATGCCAGAGGATGGGAAATAAATCCAACAAAAATTCAGGGGCCTTCTGCCTCGGTGAAATTTCTAGGGGTCCAGTGGTGGGGGACATGTCGAGATATGCCTTCTAAGGCAAATGATAAATTGTTGCATCTCGCCGCTCCTACAAACCCCCCACCCCCCAAAAAGAGGCATAATGTTTAGAGGGCCTCTTTGGATTTTGGAAGCAGCATATTCCTCATTTGGGCATGTTACTGTAGCCCATTTACTGAGTGACCCCCCAAACTGCTAGTTTTTGGTGGGGCCCAGAATAAGAGAAGGTTCTGCAAAAGGTACAGGTTGCTGTATAAGCTACTTTGCTGCCACATGATCCAGCAGATTCAATGGTGCTTGAAGTGTCAGTGTCAGATAGGAATGCTGTTTGGAGACTTAAGCAGGCCCCTATATGTGAATTGTAGTGCAAGCCCTTAGGATTTTGGAGCAAAGCCTTGCCATCCTTCACAGATAACTATTCTCTTGAGAAACAGGGGAATATTTTATTATTAGTTGGGCCTTAATAAAGACTGAATGTTTAACCATAGGCAACCATGTCATCATGTGACCTGAGCTGCCCATCATGAACTGGATATTATTTGACCCACCAAACCATAAAATTTGGCATGCATGGCAAAATTCCATCATCAGATGGAAGTGGTATATATGTGATCAGGCCCAAGCATGAGCTGAAGGCACAAGTAAGTTACATGAAGAAGTGGCCCAAATGCCCATGGCTTCCACTACTACTATACTATCTTTTCTCTCCCAGTCTATACTTATGGCCTCATGGAGAGTTTTTTACTTGAGGAAGAGAAGACTTGGGCCTGGTTTTACAGATATCTCTGTATGATATGCAGGCACCACCCAAACATAGACAGCTGCAGCATAACATCCTCTTTTTGAGACATGTCCGAAGGACAGTGGAGAAGGGAAACCCTCCCAGTGGGCAGTACTTTGAACAGTGCACCTGGTTGTTCTCTTAGCTTGGAAGGAGAAATGGTCAGGCCTGTGATCATATCCAATTCATGGGCTGTGGCTGCTGGTTTGGCTGGATGGTCAGGGACTTGGAAGGAAGTTGATTGGAAAATTGGAGATAAGGAAATTTGGAGAAGTATGTGAACGGACCTCTGTGAATGGGCAAAAAGTGTGAAGATATTTTGTCTCATGTGAATGCTCACGTCTTAATCTATTGGGGCTACTATAACAAAATGCCATAGACTGGGTAGCTTCTAAACAACAAATTTAATTCTTATAGTTATAGAGGCTAGGAAGTCCAAGATCAAGGTATTATCAGACTCAGTGTTGGTGAGGGCCTGTTTCATAGATAGTGCCTTCTCTCTGTGTCCTCACATGGTGAAAGGGGCAAGGCAGCTCTCTGGGGCCTTTTTATAAGTGTACTAATCCCACTGATGAGGGCTCTACCCTCATGACCTAATCACCTCCCCAAAGACTCCATCTCCTAAAACCATCACCTTGGTGGTTAGGATCTCAGCATATGAATTTTGAGGGAAAACATTCATACCAAAGAATCACAGCAGAGAATGAATGATTTCAATAATCAAGTGTATAGAATGACCAGTTCTATTGACATCAGTCAGCCTCTTTTCCCGTTATTGTCAAATAGGCTCATGAACAAAGTGGCCATGGTGGCAGGGATAGAGGTTATATGGGCTCAAAAACATGGGCTTCCACTGACCAAGAGTGACCTGGCTATGGCCACTGGTGAGTACCCAATCTGCCAGCAGCAGAGAATACTGAGCCTTCAATATGGCATCATTCCTTGGGGTGATCAGCCATCTACCTGATGTCAGGTTGATTACACTGGGCTACTTTTATCATAGACGGAGCAGCAGTTAGCCTATACTGGAAAAGACATTCTGGATATAGATTTGTCTTCCCTGCATGCAATGCTTCTGACAAAAGTACCATCCATGGACTTATAGAATGCCTTATCTACCATCATGATATTCCATACAGCATTGCTTCTGATTAAGAAACTCACTTCACAGCAAGAGAAGTGTGACGGTGGGCCCATGCTCATGGAATTTACTGGTCTTACCATGTTCCCCACCATCCTGAAACAGTTGGCTTGATAGAATGGTGGAATGGTTTTTTGAAGGGTCACTTACAGTGCCAAATAGGTGGCAATACCTTGCAGGGCTGAGGCAAGGTTCTCTAGAAAGATGTATATGTTCTGAACCAGCACTCAATATGTTAGGCTATTAAGTATGAAATGTCCGATTTCCTCAAGTATTAAGTTTGACAGTTGATATCTTTGACATTTCACTTTGACACTTCTTGTTTTATTTTGATTGTGAAGGTACATCCTCAGTCTTTCAAAGACACATTTTGGCTTGTGATTATCTGTTAAATTTTTATTTAGAGCAATTTTTATGAAAACATAGATAAGAAAAAGATTTTGTTATTTTCGAATATGAGTTCTGTTGTGCAACTAATGTAGTATAGACAGCTTGAAATATCAATGAAGTGTTTGGGAAGGATATGGCTAGTGAACTTATGGTACGTCAATGGTTTGCAAAGTTCCATTTTGGTGATTTTAATCTTGAAAATGAGCCACGTAGGCGACATGAGACCAAGGTGGATGATGATGAGCTGAAAGCTTTAGTGGAAGTGAATCCATCTCAACTTATGCATGAATTAGCAGCAAGGCTTGACGTTACTATTCTAACAATACTGGACCATTTAAAACAAATTGGCAAGGTAAAGAAGCTGGATAGATGGGTTCTGCATGAATTAAATGAGCTTCAGAAGAGGAATCGTCTCGGGGCTTGACTTTCTTTTCTATCACGACATGATATAAAGGCGAACCATTTCTACACCGTATTGTTATGTGTGATGAAAAATGGATTCTTTTTGAAAATCATAGCATTCAGCACAGTGGCCTGATAAAGATGAAGTGCCGAGACACAGTCCAAAACTGAATATTTAACAAAAAGAGCTGGAGAGAGGGCGGAGCAAGATGGCGGACGAGAAACACCGCCAGATAGAG
>VBSM01000568.1:1270599-1283120 GCA_008086735.1 Cheirogaleus medius
GGCCTCCCAGAGTGCTAGGATTACAGGCATGAGCCACCGCGCCCGGCCTAGAAGTTCTTTTACATTCTGGATACTAGCTCCTTGTCGGATATATGATTTGCAAATATTTTCTCCCATTTTGTAGGCTGCCTTTTCATTCTGTTGATTGTGTCTTTTGAAGCATGAAAGTTTTTAATTTTGATGTCCAATTTATGTATTTTTACTTTTGTTTCCTGTACTTTTGGTGTCGTATCCAAGAAATCATTGCCAAATCCAATGTCATAAAATTTTTCCCCTGTGTTTTTTTCCTAAGAGTTTTATAGTTCTGGCTCTTATGTTTAGGTCTTTGATCTATTTTGAGTTAATTTTTGTATATTGTGTAAGGTAAGGGTCCTACTTCATTCTTTTGCACGTAGATATCCAGTTTTTCCAGCAACCCTTGCTGAAAAGACTATCCTTTCTACATTGAACGGTCTTAGCATCCTTGTTGAAAATTTCTGACCAAATATATGAGTGTTTTTATTTCTGTGTTCTCTATTTTTCTATTGTATTCCATGGGTCTATATGTCTGTCTTTATGCCAGTATCACATCGTTTTTATTACTGAAGATTTGTAGTAAGTTTTAAAATCAGGAAGTGTGAAATGCCAACTTTGTTCTTTTTCAAGATTGTTTTGGCTATTTGCAATCCCTTTGAAAGTCCATATAAATTTTAGGATGGAATTTTCTATTTCTGAAAAAAAAATCATTGGGATTTTGATAGAGATTGCACTGAATCTGTAGATTAATTTGGATAGTATTGACATCTTAAGAATATTAACTCTTGTAATCCATGAACACAGAATGTCTTTCCATTATTCATTTATTTGTATCTAATTTCTTTCAGTAATATTTTTTAGTTTTTAGTGTACAAGTCTTTCACCTCCTTGGTTAAATTTATTCTTAAATATTTTATTCTTTTTGATGCTATTATAAATGGAATTTTTAAAAATTTCCTTTCAGATCGTTCACTGTTAGTATATCAAAACAATTGATTTTTGTGTGTTGATATGCTGATTTTATATACTGCAACTTCGATGAATTCATTTATTAGTTATAACAGGTTTTTTTGTGTGTGGTATCTTTATGGCTTTCTATATATAAGATCATGTCATCTGCAAACAGAGATAATTTTACTTCTTCCTGTACAGTTTGGATGCCTTTTATTTCTTGTCTTGCTTACTTACACTGGCCAGAAGTGTTCCTTCCTTTATTCTTTTTGGAAGAATTTGAGAAGGATAGATGTTATTCTTTTTTAAATATTTGATAGAATTCATCTGTGAAACCATCTGGTCCTCGGATCTCCTTTGCTGGTAGGTTTTGGATTATTAATTCAATTTTTTTACATGTTGTAGGTCTATCCAGATTTTTTATCTCTTCTTGAGTCAGTTTAGGCAGTTTGTGTATTTCTAGGAATTTTTCCATTTCATCTAGGTTATTTAATTTGTTGGCACACAATTCTTCATATTATTTTCTTACAATTCTTTCTATTTCTGTAAGGTTGGTAGTAATGTCCTCATTTTCATTTCTGATACTAGTTATTTGTGTCTTCTTTCCTTTCTCCTTCCCCTCCATTTTCTTCCCTTCCCTCCTTTCTCAGTCTAGCTAAATGTTTGTAAATTTTATTAAGCTTTTCAAAGTTTCACTTTTGGTTTTGTTATTCTATTGTTTTTTATTCCCTATTCTGTTTATTTCTGTTTTAATCCTTATTATTTCCTTCTGTTAACTTTGGTTTTAGATTGCTATTTATTTTCTGGTTCTTTAAGATTATAGTTAGATAATTTATATTGAGATATTTATCCTTTTTAGATGTAGGTGTTTACAGCTATAAACTTTCCTCTGAGCACTGCTTTATTGCATCCCATATTTTTGGCATTTTTTTTTGATTCATCTCAAAGTATTTTCTAATTTCCCTTGTGATTTCTTATTTGATTAATTGGTTCGGAGTATGTTTAATTTCCACATATTTGTAAATTTGTAGTTTTCCTTATGTTCTTGATTTCAGTTTCATTCCACTGCAGTCAGAGAAGATACTTTATATGATTTCAACCTTTTAAATTTATTGAGATTTGTTTTATGGCTTAATACATGGTCTATCCTAGAGAATATACCATGTACACTTGGGAGGAAGGTGTATTCTGCTGTTTTGGAGTGGAGTGTTCTATACATAAAAGTTACATGTAGCTGGTTTATAGTGTTGTTTAAATCCTCTATTTCATTATTGATCTTCTGTTTAGTTGTTCTATCCATTATTGAAAAATGGAGTATTGAAGTCTCCAACTACTATTGTAGAACTGTGTGTATTTTTTCCTCTAATTTTATCATAAATTTTTGCTTCTTATATTTTGGGGCTCTCTTGTTAGGTGCATATGTTTATAACTGTCACATATTCTTGATAAATTGACCCTTTTATCAATATATAATATCCTTCTTTTGTCTCTTGTAACAGTTTTTGATGTAAAGTCTCTTTTGTGTGATATTATTGCAGCTTCCCTTGCTCTGTTTTGATTATCATTTGCATGGAATATCTTTTTAGAATCTTTCGCTTTCAAATTATTCATGTCTTTGGTTCTAAACTTAGTCTTTTGCAGACAGCATAAAGATATAACTAGTACAAATTCTATGGAAAGCAATATGGAGATACCTCAAAGAACTAAAAGTAGAACTACCAATTCGATCTGCAATCCCACTACTGGGTATCTACCCAAAGGAAAACAAGACATTCTCTAATAAAGACATCTGCACTCAGATGTTTATAGCAGGACAATTTACAATTGCAAAGATATGGAAACAACCCAAGTGCCTATTGATACATGAGTCAATTTATAAAATGTGGTATATGTATATTATGGAGTATTACTCAGCCACAAAAAAACAATGGTGAACTAATACCTCTTGTATTATCCTGGATGGAGCTGGAGCCCATTCTTCTAAGTGAAGTATCACAACAATGGAAAAACAAGCACCACATATACTAGCCATCAAATTGGTACTAATTGATCAACACTTATGTGCACATATGGAAGTAACATTCATCAGGTGTCAGGCAGGTGAGAAGGGGGAGAAGGGGATGGGTATATTCACACCTAATTGGTGTGGTGCACACTGTCTAGGGGATGGGCATGCTTGTAGCTCTGACTCATGTTGTGCAAAGGCCATATATGTAACCTAAACGTTTGTACCCCTGTAATATTCTGAAATTTTAAAAAATTTTTAAAAAGATATAATAGATCATGATTTTTTTAACCACTCTGCCAATCTCAGCCTTTTAATTGGATAGTTTAATCCATTTACATTTCAAGTAATTATTCATTAGGAAGGACTTGTACCATTTTGCTCTTTATTTTCTACATATCTTATATCTCTTATGTTCTTCAATTCCTGCCCTTCTCTGTGGTTAATTTTATTTTTCTTGTGTACCATTTCGATTCCAGGAATGCAAAAATTTAAATCAATATTTTTTCCTAATGTTTAGAGGCAATTAAAATCTCTGCTATTGTTTTTTTCCTACTTTGGAACCTAACCTGTCTTAGAGTAGTTACAAATTATAAATGCCTGATATGATCACAAATTCTTTCACAAACCCTTCCAAATGTTGCATGAAACATTTGGATTCAAGAGAACACAGTTTTAAAATGTTTGATTTAACTGTTGTATTTTTTTCTCAGAGTCTTGTTGGGTACTAAAATAATAATTTTATAGAACTGAACTAGATGAGGCCCCAGAATCCAAGTGGGTTCTTGTTTTTTGAATTATATTACCAATGCAGATAGTGGTTTTCTAGTCTTAAGGATATCCAGGGCTGATGATTTCACAAACGCCTTCAATAGCCTATCCTATCCTTAATTCACCTATAAGAGTCCTTCTTTAAGATTACCATGACTCTTTTGTAATAGAAGTTATTTGCTCCTTTTATTGTCCTCTTCTTGCTTTATTGGTATTTCTACTTTCCTCTGTTCTTAGCCTTTAAGAAGTAACCAATATTCTTACCTTCTGGTTTGGCTGTTGTGGAAGTGTAAAGATAGACTTCCAGTAGGTCCAGGCAAAGAACACAAAGATGGCATGGTAGAGTATGAGGTAGATAACTGAAATTAAAACAAAATCAGTATTTATATTATCTTTTTATCTAAGAGTTCAAAAAGACAAAGCTCAATGACAAATTTCTTTCTTTTCCTATTATCACATATTCTCTAATATTATTATGAAATGTTAATTCTTAGCATTTTCCCATCCAGTGACACAAACAAGTCATAATGCCAAATTCTGAACTAAAGGCTTTCTGGAAGTTGCATACCTTTAAAGTTGCCATGTGATTCTGGAAACAATGGGGGGAATGTCCTTTATATGACAATGTAGGGGAAGCTATTTAATACTTTAGCCAATTGTCATTATCTCTGCCACTGTGGGTGCTCAAAGGTGATGATGATATAATTTACACAGCATTTTACAGTTTACAACAAGCTTTCACATATATTATCTCATTTAATTTTCTCAATAACTTTATGAGATAGGTAATAGGATAAGGATAGCTGATAAACTATCAGGGGTAGTTGATTAACCAAAGTCACACACTTACACTATAATGTAGCCAGGTATTAAACACAGGACTTCAGACTCTAAATCTTAAGTTCTTTTCAGTAGCTCCAAAGACTACACATTTTTGAAGTGTGAGTTATACTTCTGAGAAAGTTGTACATGTGGCTCTCCACTGCTTTCTTTTCATGCTCTTTGCCTCTTACATAGCTCTTCTGATATGTGGAATTTTGATATTCTGCACAGAGGTGGTTATAAAACTGAAAATCAGTTTACTGTTTCACTGCAAGTCCTTGAATGGCATGGTCTTATTATTTCAATCCATCAGAAAGACTCAAGGGAATGATGTGACAAGACCAAAGTTAACAGGACTGAGCCATTCATATATTTATGGCTGCACTGGAAAAAGCCTTACTCTCTTGGCCCAGTGCTCAAAGACCAATACTTTAAGGCCTTTTATATGTGCTTGATTTTTATAATTATAAAATCTCATCTTAAAATTCAAGCAATATAAGGTGAAAAATAAATGTCCGCTACATGCATACATCTTCTCACTTCCCCATCCTAAAGCATAACACTTCCTTGGTGTTTGATATGTATCATTCCAGGTCTTATTTTTATATGTTTATATAAATATGTGCACACAATAAACATGAAATGTTTGTAATATTTTAAATTTTTCATTATATTTTTTTGAAAGGTAATACATTCACAAAGTTTAAAATTTGAAGGTATAGAATAGTATACAGTGAAAACTCTCCCTCCTATGCCTGTCCCTCAGCCACCCAGTTACCCAGTTACCCTATGGAAGAAACCAATGTCACAAGGCCATGACTTTATTGTGTATCCTTTCAGATTTTATACATATAAAATCACCCAAATATTGTGTTTTCTTACACAAATAGCAGTATTCAATAAACACTTTTTTTGCATTTTACTTCTTTTTCATTTACTGTAAGTTGGAGATATTTACATTACATTACACTTAATATAACTTAGAGAGAGTGAGCTCCCTCACTCTCCTTTTAAAAGGTTACATGGGATTCCATTGCATGAAGGTATCATAATTTATTTAACCAGACTGTCTATGGTGGAGATTTAGTTTTCCCTCCCTTCTCTTGCTACTACAAATAATGCTTCAATGAATAATTTATATATATGTCATCAGCACATGTACAAAAAATATCTGTAGGATCAATTCCCTGAAGTGGAACTGAGAGGCCAAACGGTATGCCTTTTGGTAGATACTGTCAAATTGCCATTAAGAAAAGTTGTATTTAATTTACATTCTCACCATCAATGAATGAGAGTGCCTCTTCCTCCATAGTTTAGCCTTTGTGAAGTGTTATTAGAATTTTTGATCTTAGGCAAGACCTTTAAATTATTTCTTATTTTTATGTTTCCATTTTTGTTTTTTTTATTTCAAAATATTATGGGGGTACGAACACTTTGGTCATATAAATTGCCTTTGCACGGCCTGAGTCCCCCAGACAACACGCACCACACCCATTGGGTGTGAATTTACCCATCTCCTCCTACCCCCTCCCATCTGCCCGATCCCCAATGAATGTTACTTCCATATGTGCACATAAGCATTGATCGATTAGTACCAATTGTACCAAGCTCCCATTCCTGTATTCCAGGGTTTCATAGAATTATGGGTACTTTTTTATAGATGGGTAGAAAATGGATGTTGAGGTTAAATGCCTAAGTCAAGGTCATTCAATAGATTGCTAGAATAAGGACTGTACCACAGATTTCATAAAAATTTTAGAGTTGGGTCAGACCATAGAGATCATCTAGTTCAACCCTCTTATTTTATAGAGAGGCAAATGAGGCCCAGGGAGAGCAAGTGATTTGATCAGGATTACCCAGCAAAGGTATGGAAGCAATGGAACCAGAGTCCAAGTTTCTTAACTTCCAGTCCAGAGTGCTTTTCCTTAGAGCAGTGATTCTCAAAATTCAGTTTGCATGAAAATCACCCAGAAAGGTTATTAAAATGCAGATTGTCAATCCCTATACCAAAGATTCTAAATTGGTAGTTTGAGATAGAGTCCAAGAATCCATCAACTCCCCCAGGTGATTGTGATGTAGATGACCCATGAGAAACAGGGTCTTAGAGGCCATTTGGTTGTCCAGCCTACCATCTCAAGAAGGAAGCTCCTCTCCCACATCCCTGGAAGGCAATTACATCATCTTTATCAATACACTAAAGTGAGTATTCTTGAACTCCAGGCAGGCCTCATGATTCCCAATTTGTTTCTCTCTATATATATATGATGTTCCTAAGCTATGGTCCCAAATGTGTGCATATCTATTCTTTTTGCCTTAAAAATGTGCAACACATTTCTTTATAATTAATTCTTTTGTACCTAGAACAGTCATCCTTACAAACTGCAGGGATGCTGAGTCTTTCCTTTCAAGTATGATGTTGCAGTGGGGTTTCAGATCATTAGAGAAATAAAACAGCTATTAACTAAATCCCTGAACTGTTGCTACTCATTGACATTGGAATGGAAATGGGAAAACATCTTTTTAAGCAAATAGGCACAGTAGAGCCTTTCACTTATTTGGCAGTGATTACAGTCATGGAACATCAGAAGCTGCTAGAGCTATGATTATTGCATGAAAGCCAAAAGCCTTTCAAGTGTTTTTTTTCTTTCCTTCCACAAGGTGTAAAGGTTTTCAGGGGGAGCAGAAATCAACCATAAAGAACGTGACCAAGTGCCAAGGAAAAATCCACACAAGCATGAAGTTGTTCTGAATTTAGTCACTGTGTTGTGATGTGAATATCCCATTATGGAAATAGCTTCTGAAATGAGAAAGACTACTTGAGCTTTTTATCTGAAATAATGATTTATAAACACTTTGATAAAAATTATGGAATATGAAATAACACGGTAAAAGTAGCATAAAGTTGTTGTTAGCAACATCTTTCGCCAGCAGGATGCCCTTTCTAAGTGTCGCTTCCAGAAACTAGTAGAAAATGGGTGATTTTGTGTGTGTGTGTGTGTGTGTGTGTGTACGTGTATGTATGTGATGCCTGCGTGTACCTTCTTGTGAGAATAAGAATGAATGCAGCAAGATTAGCACCAAAGTGGTGAAAAGAGGAAAGTAATGCAGCTTTACAATACATATTCAGACACATAAATGCTAAGGCTGTTACTGTGGCAATTATATAACACACCTCTTTTCTTTAAAAGCTATTGTTGGAAACTAGTTTTAAAAGACACTATTTTCTCTAACATCTTTCATACCAATTGATTACTAAAAGCATTTGGGTTGGTTGAGGGGGCTAATGGGGAGAGGGAAGTACTTTGCAACTACACACTATAATTCAAATAGGAACAGCAGCTGTTGCCTTAGCAATTGAGAAAGACTTCATTAAAATCCCCATTTTGGCTCAGGATGGAAACCCCCAAATTATGATCAGGGGGAAATTTGTCAGCCAGACAGTCACATCTCCCTTTGTGCAGAACACTTAGCAATGAGGTATTGACTCTAATATTTGGGTTCTAATATTTGCCTTACTTTTTACTTTCACTGCTTTACAAGCTCTAATAAAGAGCTAGACCTTGTCTCTCAGCTATCTGAAGGAAAATAGAGAATGGGGTAAGAGGGCTATGTGTTGTGCTCAAAGACCTAAGGATATTTCACGAAAATACAAGAATTGCCCAAGAGTTGTTTCCATGATTTAGCTACCTCTTAAAATTCAAGATTTTCTCAAAAGTTGTTTCCGAGGTTTAGCCAGCTACTCCCTAGAAGTATCCCTAAGGTGGGATCAAATTCTGATGCCAATAAGTAGCATTATGTTTTTAAAGGGCATGGTTTTCCTCATTGATATTCACTTCAAAAGTTAGAGTTATCTTAAGTATACAAATTTCTCCTAATTACCAATTAGGCATCTACCACTTATCAATTTATATAAAATTTTTATAAAGCTGATTATGTTTTCAGTCTATATCAATTCTTGGGGGTAATGAGTCTTATAAGTTTGCCAGCCACTATGCAAAGCAGGGATTCATTTTAGTTGTCTTAAACTTAGTATTTTTAAGTTTCAAAGAGCTTTCTAATCCCTGTTAATTGGGATTTGGTGAATGACACCAAGCTAAAAAAAATACATAAACTTCATATGTTTATGAACTTGGATTATAGTCCTTTTCGGTTTTTGTTTTTTCCATGCTGAAAAGGGCTTTCCTTTTTGGTCTGTTTTGAGCATTAAGGTGTTGTGTAAAATACAATGGATTTGCAATTATATGACTAGGGTTTGAAGTCTGGATCTGCCACTTAATAACTGTGTGTTTTTGAGAAACTGGTTAACCTTTCCAATAATCATATGTGTATACATATGATCATATATATTTATATGTATGTGTGTGCATATATATCATATAGATATAGTATTGTATATAATTAAAATACCTGCTTGCCAAGGTTGTTGTGAGAACTAATTGACTTAAATGTGTGAAAGTAACTGACATACTCTACGGACTGAATAAACATCAGTCTTCTTCCTCTCCCTTTCTTCCTCTTAAATCTTGGTGATTTGTTTTCTGAGATATAGTGATGAAAATTACACAGACTCCAGGGGCAGACACACCATTGCTTTGTTTATAAAGAGGAGAATACCGGGAACAGTGGCTTACTCCTTTAATCCATCCTGGTACTTTGGGAGGTCGGGGCAGGAAGATCGCTTGAGGCCAACGGTTCAAGACCAGGCAATACAGAAAGACCCAGTCTCTAAAAAAAATTTAAAAAAATAAAAAGAGGAAAATGGTTTGTTTTCAGTCCTCTTATTAATAATGTCTACCCCAAATTTCATAGATTCTTTAATCTTGGGGATAAAGAAGTACACAGGACAATATCCCTTCGGGAATAATCTTTGGCTCCTTTCTTGGTTTAACATGGACAGTTGGGATATCATCATTCTGTATGTAAAATTTGGATGAAGTCCAGCCCAATTCCTTCATGTTAACAGGGATATTCACAGCAGACTCTTAAGGGGAACAGAAAATCTCTGTTGTCTACATGGTGGCTAGGGATTTGTGAGCTAGTTCACCGGCTGGGGAAGTGGCAGAGGTTCTACCAATCACAGCTTGGTTCCCTCAGAATGTGTTACCCTTTGTTGATGCAACTAATAATTCTTCTTCCTCATTAACATAAGGTTGACTTAATTTATATTAATATCATAAATTTTCAGAGTTGGAAGGGACCTTAGATACTATATAGCCCAATGGTCTAGACTATGCATTGATATGTTTTACATTATCCCTAATAATTGGTTACCCAGTTTTTGTTTGCACATCTTAAGTAATGGGGAATTTATCACCTCCTGGGGCAACCATTCTATTGTTGGAAAACTCTAATTGTTAGATGCATTTTCCTCATATTAAGCATAAATATGCCTCCTGGCAAGGACCTCTCATTAATACTAATTTTCCTCCATAGAGGGAAATCAAATTTGCTTAAATCAAAGAGATGTATATTCAAACATTTAAAGATCTCTTACAATTCAATAAGATAAACAACTCAATAAAAAACGGACAAAAGACTTAGACCCTTCACAAAAGAAGATATACAGATGGCAAACAAACACATGAAAAGATGCTAAATAACACTAGTCATTATAGAAGTACAAATTAAAAACTAAAAGGAAAATAAAAACAAACCATAAGGAGATACCACTTCCTACATAATAGAATGGTAAAACAACAGAAACAAAAACAAAGTGACAACATCAAGTGATAGTGAAGATGTAGAGCAACTAGAACGCTCATATATCACTGCTAGGATAGCAAAATGGTAGAACCTCTTTGGAAAACACTTTGGCAGTTCCCTATAAAGTTAAACATACATGTACCATATGGCCCAGAAATCCTACTCCTAGGTATTTACCCAAAAAAATAAAAACATATATCTTCACAAAGGCCTGTACGTGTATATTCTTATCAGCTTTACTCAAAATAGCCCAAAACTGAACCAGGAAGAAATCCAAAACCTGAATAAACCAATAATAAGTAATGAGATAGAAGCAGTAATAAAAAGTCTCCCATCACAAAGCCCAGGACCTGATGGCTTCACTGCTGAATTCTACCACACATTTAAAGAAGAACTAATACCACTCCTATTTAAACTATTCAAAAAATTGAGGAGGAGGGGATATTCCCAAACTCATTCTATGAGGCCTGTATCACCCTGACACCAAAACCAGACAAAGACACAACAAAAAAAGAAAACTATAGGCCAACATCTCTGATGAATATAGATACAAAAATCCTCAACAAAACACTAGGCAAACAGAATTCAACAACATGTTAAAAATATTATTTATCATGATCAAGTGGGATTCATCCCAGGGATGTAATGACAGTTCAACATATGCCAATCTGTCAATGTGATACATCATATCAACAGAATAAAGGACAAAACCATATGATCATTTCAACTGATGCTGAAAAGCATTTGATAAAATTCAATATCCCTTCATGGTAAAAACGCCAAAAAAAAAAAAAAACAACAAAAAAACTGGGTATAGAAGGAACATATCTCAACACAATAAAAGCCATATATAACAGACCCACAGCTAGTACTGTACTGAATAGGCAAAAACTCAAAGCCTTTCCTCCAATATCTGGAACAAGACAAGGATGCCCACTCTCAGCACTGTTATTCAACATAGTATTGGAGGTTCCAGCTAGAGAAAACAGATAAGAGAAAGAAATAAAAGGGCATCTAAATTGGAAAGGAAAAAGTCAAATTATCCTTGTTTGCAGATGATATGATCTTACATCTAGAGAAAACCTAAAGAATTCACAAAAAAACTATTAAAACTGATAAACAAATTCAGTAAAGTTCCAGGATACAAAATCAACATACAGAAATCAATAGCATTTCTATATCTCAAAAGCAAACTATCTGAAAAAGAAACCAAGAAAGTAATCCCATTTACAATAGCTACAAATAAAATAAAATACCTAGGAATAAACTTAACCAAAGAAGTGGAAGATCTCTACAATTGAAAATATAAAAGATTGATGAAAGAAACCAAAGAGGACGCAAAAAAATGGAAAGATATTCCATGCTCATGGATTGGAAGAATCAATATTGTTAAAACGTCCATACTACCCAAAAGAATCTATAGATTCAAAGCAATCTCCATCAAAATACCAGTGATATTCTTCACAGAAATAGAAACAATAATCCTAAAATTTGTGTGGGCCTGCAAAAGACCCAGAATGGCCAAAGCCATCAGCAAAAAGAACAAAACTGGAGAAATCACACTACCTGACTTCGAATTATACTACGGAGCTGTAGTAACCAAAACAGCATGGTACAATCATAAACACAGACATATAGAGCAATGCAACCAAATAAAAGACCCAGAAATAAACCCACACACCTGTAGTGAAGTTATATCTTCAACAAAAGTGCCAAGAGCATGAATTGAGAAAAGGACAGTCTGTTCAATAAATGGTGCTGAGAAAGCTTGATATCCAGATGTAGAAGAATGAAAACAGACCCTCATCTCTCACCATATAAAAAACTCAAATCACATGTATTAAAGACTTAAATCTAAGACCTGAAACTATGAAACCACTAAAGGAAAACACTGGGGAAATACTTCAAGATATGGGTCTGGGCAAGCACTTCTTGAGTAATATACTCAAAGCACAGGCAACCAAAGCAAAATTGGACAAATGGGATAATATCAAGCTAAAAAGCTTCTGCACAGCAAAGTAATTGACAAAAGGAGGAGACAACCCACAGAATGGGAGACAATATTTTCAAACTACCCATCTGACAAGGCATTAATAACTAGAATATAGGAGGAACTCCAACAACTCCATAAGAAAATAATCAAATAATCTGATTTTAAAATGGGTAAATATCTGAATAGATATTTCTCAAAAGAAGATATACAGCTGGGCGCGGTGGCTCACGCCTGTAATCCTAGCACTCTGGGAGGCTGAGG
>VBSM01000568.1:1283220-1303013 GCA_008086735.1 Cheirogaleus medius
ATGAGATATCATCTCACCCCAGTAACAATGGCTTTTATCAAAAAGGCAATAAGAATGCTGGTGAGGATGCAGAGAAAGGGGAAACTTGTACACTGTTGGTGGTAATGAAAATTAGTGCAATCACTATGGAGAACAGTATGAAGGTTCCATACAAAACTAAAAATATAACTATTAATACCATATGACCCAGCAATCCCAGTGCTAGGTATTTATCCAAGAGAAGGGAAATCAGTATATCAAAAAGATATCTGTACTTTCGTGTTAATTGCAGCACTATTTACAATAGCCAAGATTTGAAATCAACCTAGGTGTCCCTCAAGGGATGAATGGATAAAGAAATTGTAGTACATATACACAATGGAATATCATATAGCTGTAAAAAAGAATGCTGCCATTTATAACAAAATGGATGGAACTGGAGAATATTATGTTAAGTGAAATAGGCACAGAAAGATAAATCTTGCATGTTCTCACTCATATGTGGGAGCTAAATATTTAAACAATTGATCTCATAGAGACAGAGAGTAGAATGATGGTTACCAGAGGCTGGGAAGGGCAGCAGGGAGGGGGAATAAAGTGGGGATTGTTAGTGGGCACAAAAATATAGTTAGACAGATACAATGAACAATGTTTGATAGCACAACAAAGTGACTATAATCAACAATAATTTAGGGCATACTTTAAAATAACTAAAAGAGTGAAATTGGAATGCTCCTAACACAAAGAAATGATAAATGTTTGAGGTGATAAAATACCCCAATTACCCTGATTTGATTAATTCACATCACATGCCTATATCAAAACATCACATGTACCCTATAAACAGCTATGAAGTACCCATAATAATGAAAAATGAAAAATTAAAAAAATAGCTAAAAACTGAAAACAACCCAAATGCTTCTAAACTGGTGAATGAATAAGCAAATTGTGGTACATTTGTAATATGGAATACTACTTAGCAATAAAAAGGAACAAATTACTCATACATGCACCGACATAGATGAATATTAAAAATGTACACTGCTAAGTGAAAGAAACCAAATACAAAAGGCTACAAACTGTGTGATTCAATTTATATGACCTTATGAGAAAGATAAAACTATAGGGACAGAAGACAAAGCAATGGTTGCCAGGGATGGGGAGTAAGAGGACTGCTTACAAATGGGGCAGAGGGAATAATGTAGGGTAATATATTCTATATCTCTATTGTGGTAGTGTTTATATCACTGTATACATTTGTCAAAACTCATCAACCTGTACACTTAAAAAGGGTGACTCTATTGTATGTAAATTATATCTCAAGAAACCTGACAAAAACAATATTAGGCCAGGTGTAGTGGCTCACGCCTGTAATCCCAGCACTTTGGGAAGCCAATGCGAGCATCACTTGAGGCTGGGAATTTGAGACCAGCCTAGGCAACATAGCAAGACACTATCTCTACAAACAATTAAAAAATTAGCCAGGAGTGTGCCTGTGGTCTTAGCAAGGACTAAGACTGAGGCAGGAGAATTGCTTGAGCTCAGGAATTCGAGGTTGCATAGCGTGAGCTATGATCACACCACTGCGCTCCAGCCTGGGTGACAGAGTGAGACCCTCTCTAAGACAAAGAAACAAACAAACCAAAAACAAAGAGATCTATAAATGAACCTTTCCTTTGATGTCTTTTCATATTAGATTTGCTGATATTTAGCAAAATAAATGACAAGTATTTATCCTGACTTCCCAGTGTAATGTTTTATTTTTCTCAATAGCCATATTTACCTGTATTAGGAGTTATGGGCTGTAGTATTGAAAGTAGTGTTCATAAGTATAAAGCAGGGGTAGGAAGCAAAATCATGACTCTAAAACCTAGCATTGGCTGCACTATGGCTGGTATTTCTTCATATATATTGAGCTTATCATTTTGGCTCAATATATGTCCCCACTCATCAGTAACCTGATAGAAGTAGAGTTTTCAGGGGCATGTTGGGAAGGACACAGGAGTATGGAAGTTTCTAATCTAGCCCGCTGGGGAGAGATGAGTTAAAGCATGGGGAAATCAGAGGTTTGAAATGGTACATTTAGATGTAGTTATATCAAAAGAGATTTGTCCTTTTGGGTAGATGCCCAGTAATGAAATTGCTGGATCAAATGGAAAATAAGCACCACAAGTACTCACCATCAAATTGGTATTAACTAATCAACACTTAAGTGCACATATAGCAATAACATTCATTGGGTGTCAGGCAGATGGGAGTGGGGAGGAGGGGATGGGTATATTCACAACTAATGGGTGTGGTGCACACAGTCTGGTGGATGGACACGCTTGAAGCTCTGACTCAAAGGGGGGGTCAAGGGTAATATACATAACCTAAACATTTGTACCCCCATAATATGCTGAAATAAAAAAGAAAAAAAGAAAAACATATGTTTTATATATTTTTAAAAAAGAGATTTGTCAAAATGTAAAGGGGCAAAATCACTTTTAAAAAAATTCACCATGTGTACAATAGACACCACTGAACTGTATTCCATCCTTAACCCTGCAGTGATTATGAAGGACTTACACTTTTTATTTTATCAATTTCTGCATTGTTTGCATTTTATGAGGTTCTATTACTTTTATAATCAAGAAAAACAATAACGTTTTATTTTCAAGTATATCATTAGGGAATGGTTAAATAAATCATAGTATATCCAACTATGGAATACTTTGAGATTTTAAAAATGAAATACATTTGCATATACTAACATGGAAAGACATCTGTGATATATCATTAAGTGAAAACATCAAGTTATAGAACAACATGCACAGCATTATCCACCCAACTGAGCCTATACAAATATATACATCTATACTTATGTTTGTGTGTAAATGCAGAGAGAAAGATCTAGAAGAATACCAATCAAACAAAATATAGTAGTTGTCTGTGAATAGTGATAGGAGAGGGGGCAGTGTTAGGAGGACTTGAAATTATCTTCCATATTTCTGTATTATTTGAATTTTCAATAAATATGTTTATAACAAAATATTAATATTTAAGAATCTTTTTGAAGTAGGTTAGCCTCTGAAGGGGGCTTTTGTCTTGTCCCCAAACCTTCATTGTAATTTTATAATAATAAATAGTATATTACTGAAAGCACTGAGATAACTGCTCAAAATGAAACTGAAGATTTCCCATACAGTGTGAAGGTGAGTATTAAAGATCATACAGTGGCCCAAACTTTTTCCTCCCAAGCCTTCTCACCTTCCTGATGTTTAATATATCACCGAGAAGTTAAGGTTAACCTAACTGAGAAGCTAACACAAAGTAGGTATTTCCATGCTCTGGATTTCTGAATAGAAACCAATTAACTTCTTCTATCAGTTTGCTAGGGCTGTCATAATAAAGTACCACAGACTGGGTGCCTTAAATGACATAAATTTATTTTTTCACAATTCTGGAGGTTAGAAGTCCAAGATCAAGGTGTTGGTAGGTTTGGCTCTTTCTGAGGCCTCTATCCTTAGCATGACGATGGCCATCTTCTCCCTGTGTCCTTACATAATCTTTCTGTACCTATCTATGTCCAAATTTCCTTTTCTTATAAGGACGCCAGTCAAACTGGATTATGGACTACCCTGGTGACCTCATTTTAACGTAATTACCTCTTTAAAGGCCGTTTCTCCAAATATAGACACATTCTGAGGTGCTGGAGGGTAGGACTTCAACATAAGAATTTTGAGGGGACACAAGTCAGCCCATAACAGTTCTATTATTTAGGAATGATATCTATTTCTGAAATGGTGGATAATTACAACCATTTTAAGGGAGAAATTAGAAAATTTAGTATGCAAACCATTCAAAACACAAATTAATTTTCAGAGAGTGAGTTAAACTTTTTTGTTTGAAGTGATTAATGGCCCTTTTTGAAGATGAGCAACTGTGGCCAATGCATTACTCTTGATTATATGCAAATTGTCTGATCAATCATGCTTGATGTCTACCTTATCCCTAAGTTCATCTCTTAGCCTTACTCCATCCTTGGACCCTACTAAATTCCTAACCTCCAGCTCACCACAGATCCTCACTTCAAGGGTAGAGGAGGTAAGACTTTCCAGTCAAGATCTTCCAAATATGGATAGTATGATGCTTAATAAGATCATTTATGTAAAACACCTATGAAGGCAAAATAAATACATCATTATCATGTCTTCAAAAGTATGATATATGGAAGAAAATATGGACTCACATCTTTAAAAAAAAAGAATATCTGAGTCCTGTAAAACTAAAGCTGACATATAATATTCAGGACTGTGGTTCAGATGACCTGGGCTTTAGTCCTTTCTGTATACTAGAATCAGCATGACCAGGTGAACATATTTTACTTCTTTGAATCTCAGTTGTTCTACCTACAAAACATAAATGTATGGATTTTGACAATCTATTCACATAGGATTCATAAGGAATTATAGTCCTGAAATATGTTATACTTCTTAGAAAAAAGATCTTTTAGATCCTCTCCAATGTTAATACCAATAACAATAATAACCATAATAGTATTCACTACTATTTATTTTGTATTTATCATGTGCCAGGAACTATACCAAGAGGCTTATATACTCTTGAGCACTCTCATTAGTATTCAAAATAACCATGAAATGTAGGTATTATCTCCACTTTACAGAGAAAGAAAGTGAAATTAGGTTAAGTTCCCCAACATTATATACGTGGTAAGTGGCAAAGTCAAGACTCAATCCCAGGTGGCTCTGACGCCAAAATCTTTGCTTATTTGCTACTGTTACTATGCTTTTCGCTATTGTTATGGTGTTTTAACAGTACAGTAGAGATTGAAATTTATCAGGAATTATATTAGTTTCCTAGGGCTGTGATAACAAATTATAATAAACTGGGTGGCTTAAAATAACAGAAATTTATTCTCTCAGCTCTGGAGGCTAGAAGTCTGAGATCAAGGTATAGGCAAGGCCATTCTCTTACTGAAGGTTCCAGGGGAAGATCCTTCCTTCCCTCTTTCTAGCTTCTGGTAGTTGTTAGCAACCCTTAGCGTTCCTTCATTTGTGGCAGCATAACCCCAATCTCTGCCACCATCTTCATGTGGCCATCCTCTCTCTTTGTGTATCTGTATATCCAAATTTCCCTCTTCTTAAAATGACACCAGTTACTGGATTAGGGCTCACTCTAATCCAGTATGAAGTCATCTTAAGTTGGATTACATCTGAAAAGACCCTATTTCTAAATAAGGTCACATTTACAAGTTCCAAGTAGACATGAATTTTGGAAAGACACTCTTCAACCCAGTACAAGAGCCATTAAGTAGACAAGAAATGGGAAAACTTTTGCAGTACATTTGACTATGGTTTCCTTAAGCTTTGGAGACTAATGAAAGGTTATGTGTTTTGAGGCTTTCATTTCTTTGCCTTGTATTTTCTTTGACTTTGGCAAATAATGTTCCTACTGACAGTCATATACTGTATTGTGTTCCACTTTAATAGTGCAGCATAGTTTAAACAAGTCACAGATTCACAGGGTTAGAAGGGACCTCAGATAGTCATTAGCCTACTGGTCTGTTTCTAGGCAAGGCTCACTGATTTATGTCAGATAGTTAGGTGTCTGATACTTTCTTTTTATTCATTTATGTTTTAATTTCAGCATATTATGGGTGTACAAATGTTTAGGTTACATATATTGCCTTTGCCCCACCCAAGTCAGAGCTTCAAGCGTGTCCATCTCCCACACTGCACCCATTATGTGTGTATATACCCATCCCCTCCTCCCTCTCCCATCTGCCTGACACCAGATGAATGTCACTACTACTATATGTGCACTTAAGCGTTGATCAGTTAATACCAATTTGATGGCGAGTACATGTGTCTGATACTTTCTGAAAAGGGGAATCTACAGCACTTATTAACCTGCCCTACCATTCAGAAGTTCTTTACAGGTCAAACCTTTGAATTTTTTGTTATAATTGAATATTGTTTTTGTTTATGGCTTCCACTATCTCTGAGAATCCTGACATATAAAAAAAGTAACAACTGAGATTGTTAATATTTAACATTTACCAAGCAGTTTACTGATATATACTTTCAGTAGCTTACAATAAATCTGTAAGATGTTATTAAATTAGCCTCATTGTATAGAAATTGAGGTTCAGAAAGTCGAGGCACTTTCCAAAGGTCATAGAGCTAGTAAATGATAGAGCTGGAACTCTAACACAGATCTTCTGTTGCATAAATCTTGTGCTTGGTCCCATTATGCCTTGCTGCAGAAGGAAGAAGCAAAACCTAATCTTATTTTTTATTGTGTTGATAAATCTAAGAACTATCAGGAGGAAAGTGCTTTGGAATCACAGAATCCTAAAGTCAAAAGAGACCGTAGAGATCATACATTGTAGTAACAATCTCCTAGAGAACTCAAATCCTGGTAAATGGATTGATGCCATCAGGAAGGCTCTGAACTGAATTGGGTGCAATGGCAAGTGCTTGTAGTCCTAGGTAGTCAGGAGGCTAAGATGGGAGGATCGCTTAACCTCAAGAAATGGAGGCCAGCCTGGGCAACATAGCAAGACCCCACTCTAAAAAGTAAATAAAATAAAATAAAAGTAAAGTAAAATACAAGTGTAAGTTGGATAAGTGCATGAGCTTTGAAGTCAGACAGTTCTGAGTTTGAATCCTACCGCTTACTAGCTAGATGAACTGGAATAAGTTACTTAATTTCTCTAAATTTCAGTTTTGCTCTGTATAAAATGGATATAAGAGTATCTACATCATTGTGTTGATGTAAATATTGAAGGATATAATGTATATATAATAATACTCAGCATAGTACCTGGCACAATAAATTGTATTATTATTCCTGTTGTGATAGAGCATCATCTAAGCCTCCACTCGTCTTGAAAGTGTGTTGTGGAAAATATTTATTCATAATTATTTATTAATAATATTTTTATACAGAAGATGATCTCTGACTTTAAGAACCATGCACAAGAATAAGAGGCAACTCAAGACTTGCTCTAACACTATAATCATAGTAGCAAACCTTTATTGAGTCATCAGAATGTACTTTCTTCACCACTGTTTTAAGTGCTTTACATGCATTAACTTGTTATATTTTCACAACTCTATGAAATGGGTAGTATTATTATTTCAATTCTACAGATGAAGAAAATGGGCACAAGGAGGTAAAATAATTTATTAGGAAGTAGCAGAGCCAGGATATATATATTTGAAACAGATAGAGTACAGAGACATCATCATAGCTCACTACAACCTCAAACTCCTGGGCTCAAGTGATCCTCCTGTCGGCTTCCCGAGTAGCTGGGACTACAGGTGCATGCCACCACACCTGGCAAATATTTCTACTTTTTGTAGAGTTGGGGTCTTGCTTGTGCTCAGGCTGGTCTCAAACTCCTGATCTCAAGGGATCCTCCAGTCTCGGCCTCCCAGAGTGCTAGGATTCTAGGCGTGAGCCACCGCACCTGGCCCAGAGCCAGGATTTGAATTCAGACACTCTAAGTCCAGAACATACACTTTTAAATACTATGGTCTGCTATCTCCCAACTGTTCTCCTCTGTTGTCTCTATAGTCAATGCCTCTGTTAAATGACTAATAGCAAACTAGAGCTTTAAAACAGCATAATATAGATGCTAGGTAGGTTAATGAATTATAACAATTAATTTCCATGAAGTGAGAATTAAAAGTGGCTATATAAAGTGGCTACATAAATACTCATGACTGTTACTGATAAAAATAACATAAAGCTACAGATTTGTTAAGACTCATGCTTACCTTATACTTTTTTCAATGGAAAATACCTCAATCTCTTTAGAAAGGTAGTATAAATTGCAGGTCAAGCCAAGGTGATGGTGAGGAGTGGACAGGACACAGTAAATATACTAGAACTGTGATGGTGAAGGAGTTAGACTTTAAAGTCCCCTGTGGGGCCCTTACTCCGTGCCTTGAAGATGGGATGGATTGGACAGAAAAGCAAGATATTTAGGACAATGGTGATGAACCAAGAAAGAACCTAAGGTCACTATGGCAGACAGAGTGGTTACCTGTGTTCTTCTCTACCACAAATCTTGGTAATTTCCAATCGCTTTTATGCAGCCAACTATAGCAGCCTTGCTGTATTATGCACTGCTCTATTTCCAGGTAAGCTTCCTGAAAACTGTCATCCTAAACTTGCCATTTACCTAAGTGTATTCCTGGGGAAGTTGCTCAATTAGGTTTTTATGCTCAATTACTATAGGCTTTTATGTAATTTACTTTTAGATAGAAAGAAGGATAAAGTCCTGACCAATACAATTTACAACATCATCTTACCTTTTTCTGCTGGGCTCAAAACAGTCACTGTGGGGAAGGTGGAGGGAAGAGAGAGAGATCAAAATTAGTTATATTTAAAAATGTCTTTTCTAACTCATTTTTCCACAGCATCATTTTTGAGCAATTTGTATGATGGTACTTTAGGAAACCACCAGCCAAAGATGTGGAAAGGCAAGGATGATTAAATTTCATCTTTTGCTGCGTTCCCTCATCTTAAACTTTCAGGAATTAAGAGTATCTACTTATTTAACAAATACAGGGTATAGCCCAATTTTTTAAAAAAATGCAACAATGGAAACACTCAAGCTATATAACATGGCAGTAAGAACTTAAAAGCTGGTAAATTAGGAGATGATTACTTCCCCAAAGTATTTACTTTGGGATGTCTTTAAATACCAAATTTCTTTTGTACATTTGGAGGTAATACAGTGCAGATGTTGCATGCCAGTTCTGAAGTCAGACTGGGTTAGAAGACCAGTTGCGCTATTTTGTGACCCTGGGCAAGTTCCTTAAATTCCCTAACAGTATCTACCTCACAAGGTTCCTTAAGAATTAAATGAGTTAATAAATGTAAATACTGCTTAGCGTAGTATCTAGTAAAACACAAGTACTTAATGAATACTAATCATTAGCACCTTTTAACTAAGATTTCACAGAGTATCAGAAATGGAAAGAATTTTAGCAATTATCTGGTTTATCTATCTCATTTTGGTGGGAAAAATGGACTAGAGTAGTATCAAATGATTTGCCTAAGGTTATAGAACAAGTTAGTGTTAGAGTTGGGACTAGATTCCAGCCTCCAGGGTTTTTTCCACGTACTGTGTCTATCTCCCTCAATCATTCTTTGCTGGCTTACTGCGATATATACATAACTTTTGTTCAGAAGGTCATTTGTACAAACTAAGGCCTACCTGTCTTTACTCACCTGTCTTTACTATGTGTGTGCATTTGTCCTAGGTGTTAAGGTAAATAATTTATGAGGCATATCTCTCAATCTTAGTAAGCTGTTTAATTAAGATGCTTTTTGTACAAAACAATCATTTAAGAATCAGAAAAATGGGCAAAAAATCCAAACAGAATGCAACTATGTTCTAGGGGCTATTTCCTTAGGCATTTCATTAGTCATATTTTCTCTTTCTCTTTATATGCTGGTCTATTTTTGTTGAGTCTTTAAAAATTCTCCTTTTAATGATCATTTGAATGGACATTGTTAAAAATGTTACATTTTGTCTGTGCTAAAAATCTGACCAGATGATGTTTTCTTCTTTTTTTCTAATAAATCTGCCTACAGACTCATACTAATTCATTTTTTTCCAGTTAAAGAATCCTAGTTAAGAATGCTTGAAAGAGGCACATACTTACTCTACTTTGACAATACAATAGAAGGGTAAACAAGAAGCCTTGATGCGTCAGCCTGGGACTTTGTGATTTCGTGTATGCATGTTGTATGACTGCATTGATTTCAATAGGCCCTTAACTGGGCTAACAACATCTCTTTAAAATGGAGCGAGAGAGAGCAGAGTTGCTTGAAGACCAATATTAATAAAGAGTAGCTGATAAATTGCTGTTTAGTACATCTCCTTCTACCTCGGGCTGAACACTTGTTCTAAACAAGAGGTGGAAGTCCTAACTCTCATTTGCTTAGTTACCTGTTAACAACATTGTGGGTGAAGGAAGATCACCTAGTACTTGTAGATGTTGAGATGAGACAATGTGTATATAGAAGAATGAGCGGGAACCAGTGAAATCTCCAGGTGGAAGACAACTATCTTTAAGTAATGACAGGACTCTTATGTGCAAGTGTGATTGGTTTATATGATCTAAGAGCAGAGCACAGAAATAGAACTAATGGGTAAAAGCTTTGGGTTAACACATTTTAGCTGAAGATAAGAAAAAATGCTAAAAATGGTGAAAAATGACAACAGCAATGACCAACAGCCTTGGGAAGGAGTGTTTTCCACTACAAACACTTGAAAATGTTGTAGAGAACATTCAGATGTTAGATTGGCAGTGGACTTGACTTTTAAAGTCTTTTTCATACCTGAAATTCTGTAAGAAGTCAATAAGTCTAAGGGAAAAATATTTTCTTGCAATTTTCCCTGTTGGAAGTTGCATACTTCTGAGGAAAAAAGGGGGCCTTTATTCTAAAAGATTGTGGCGCTTATCTTGGTGGTTCTGCCTTTCCTTTATTTTTCTAATGTTGCCTTTTGTACTGTTAATGGAAAAGGCTCAAATACTTCAGTCACATTTAAAGTAAAAAATGTTACAAGAGTCACACTAAACTTTTACAAAATGAATACTTAATGTAAATTTTAGGTAAGTGTACATTTAGCCATTCTGTGGGTAACTTGCCATGCATGATTTCAGAGTGATGTGGTGATACATGTAATCACACCTGCTGTGTTTCTTCACATTTCAGTTCGCTATTGGGGAGTTAAAAGACTGGAGTTACCACCAAATAGCATTTTGCACTGTCTCTCCTTTTTCCTCTCATCTATTCACTGATTCTTTGCAGCTAGGTATAGAGAAAAGTTATGGAAGGATGGAGTATATGAAATGGCTTTTCATCACAGACAACTTGTGTTAAAACAAAAGCATATCTCATCACTTCCTTTAAGTAGATGCATATTGTATGGGCCACAGAAGGGTACGGGTAGAATAAGCCTAATTTGGGGCTATATGTGGAAGGTCAACAATCATAGAAAGGACATGGAAGAAACTCTACAACAGTGCTGTCCAATAGATATATAATGTGAGCCAGGTCGTTTAAATTTCCTAGTAGAAACATTTTAAAAAGTTAAAAGAAAACAAGTAAAATTACTTTTAATAATACATTTTATGTAATCCAATATATCAAAATATTTTCATTTCAACATGTTATCATATAAAAATTATTAATGAGATATTATATATATATTACATTATGTTTTTGAAATCTGGTGTGTATTATATGCTCCAACACATCTTAATTCAGATGCCACATTTCAAGTGTTTAATAGCCACATGTAGCTAGTGGCTACTGAATTAGTGTAGTTCAAAAGGACTTGTGAAAGGAGGGTGGGAAGTTTGAAAACATTAAGAGTCCAGTGAGATGAGTGCTCGCTTACAGAATGAAGTTCTCTTTTATTAATAGTTAATAACATGTTTGGGGAGAGAGTTTATTGTAATGATGTAAAGCATACACTTTGGTATGTATTCATTCTGACTCTGACACCTACTTGTTCTGTGACCTTAAGCAAGTTATTTAATCATTCTGTGCCTCAGTTTCCTCATCTGTGAAATAAGAATAAAATTATTTATGTTATCAGGTTGTTATACGTATTAAATGATAAAATATGTGTAAAGTACATGGGTGTTTTGCACATGAGTACTCAATTATTGTTGGCTATTTATATCATTTTTCTGGGAAAGGTGAATTGTTCACTAAGGTTTTGCAATAGTTTAGGACAAAATAATTCTGCTTAAAAAATGTTATGGATTCCCAAAATTACATATGATAGTTTAAAAATAATTCACTCAATGTCAAAATGAATAACTTGGATTCCCACTTCTTCCCTTAGATGTTTCTTAGATTCTAGGTTAGGAGAGGGAACAGAATTTGAAACTGAGATACATTTCTGAGTGTTCTCTGCTGTCAAAAGCAAGCTAATCATGCCAGTCTTCATTTACTCCTCTGAAAAAGTTACTCATATTAGCCACTCATTTACCTTTTAGGCAGTCATTCTCAAACCTAGATTATCTTAATAATTATTTAGGAAGCATGATAAAAATATAGATTCCAAGGCTCCCTTCACTTAACAAGTCTCTGAGTGGGAGTATAGGAATTTGTATTTAAAAAACAAAAATTCAGCAGGTGATTCTGATTATTAGCCAGGTTTAAGAACCATTGGAATTATTTTAGAAGCTTGGTATGATATCTTATTAGTTAGGTGTGATACATTTAATTGTTTGACCTATGAATGACATAAAATATTTTAGATGTGGTAATACCATGATTCATATAGGGTTGAATGGACAGCTTTTACTTCTGTAGAAACTTGGTTTCTAGAAAATGTTCCTTTTGGTTTTTTGCCTTATCCAGTTTTCATTTCTTCTGACTCTCTTTGATGAATTTCTTCCTTTTGAGTAGAATTATTTCCTAGACCTTTTTATTTTTTAATCTCAAACTGGATACTGTTGATCATCCAAAATGACAGAGTAGGGAATTCTAGACTGCCATCCCTCTCCCAAAACAACTAATAAGCTGGCAAAAACTGTCAGACTCAACTTTTGCAAAACTCTGAAATCTAGTAAAAATCTTACAACAACAAGGGGAAAAGACTTGGTGAAGAAAAGAGCTTTTGCTTTGTAGTAAGAGAATTCTGTGACATTTAAAATAGGCTGCCTACCATCCTCCACATCCAAGCTCAGCAGAGGTTGTGAGGATGGTAGCTCACATTTGTGGTGCAGGTTTCCAATACCAGAGGGTGCAATAAGGACCATACTCTCAAAGAGCAGTGGTTGTGAGCCTCACCTATCTTGTAGCTCACTCAAAGACCAATGCAAAGGCTTCCCCGTGTTTTGTCTGACTCAGAGTATTTCCAGGGATGGGGTAGCTTCCTTGGTGGTTTTTGTCAGAAGCACTTAAAGGGACAGGTATTGACTACAGCTGTTTGGGGAAAGGGACAACAGTTGGCAACAGACAGACCAAAAATCCTGGGAAGAAAAAGGTTAACAAAGGTAGGGGAATGAAGGCATTTAAATGCTACCATGTATACTATAGAACTGAGAAGGGCATGCACACACCCAAGACAGGATGCATGCTCAGAAAAGGCCTGAAAAAACCTTTAGCTTTCACTTCTAGCTGGCCTTCAGGTACTGCACAAGGAGTGAAGGTTAAGGCTCAATTACAAATAGCCTGGCTAAGGGGTTGGAGAAGTACTCCAATATAGGGCCAATCTGCAAAGCCTGGAAAGTACATTTTTTTCCTCTTTTCTATTTTTTTTTTACTTCAGGTATTCATAAAATCTCTGCCAAACTAACTGACTACAAGTTTAAGGAACAGAGACTTCAGAGACCATACACAACAAAGAAATCAACTGTCATAAATATGCTCAAAGAGCTAAAGGAAGCCATGGAAAAAGAACTAAAGGAAACCAAGAGAATGATGTCCCATTAAATAGAGAATATAAACAAAGAGATAGAAATTTTAGAAAGGAACCAAATATAAATTTTGGAACTGAAAAGGATAACACTGAAATAAAAAATTCACTAGAGGGGTTTAACAACAGATTTGAGCAGGCAAAAGAAAGAGTCAGTAAACATGAAGACAGGCCAACTGAAATTATTCAGTCTGAGGAGCAGGATGAGAAAACAATTTTAAAAAATGAACAGAGTATAAGAGACCTGTAGGACACCATCAAGTGTAATGGGATTTCTAGAGGGATAGAAAAGAGAAAATAGAAAGAGTATTTGAGAAAACAACAGCTAAAATCTTCCCAAATTTGATAAAAGATACAAATCTAAACAGCCAAGAAGTATAATAAACTCCACATAGAATAAATTAAAGGATATCCTCACTCAGACACATTATGGTCAAACTAGGAAAAGACAAAGACAAAAAGGAAATCTTTAAATCAGGAAAAGTGACTCTTTACATAGAAGAAATACTAAATAAAACTAATAGCTGATTTCCCTCAGAATCTGTAGAGGCCAGAAGGCAGTCATATTTAAAATTCTGAAAAAGAAAAAACATCTGTCAACCAAGAATTCTATTTCTAGTAACACTATACTTCAAAAAATGAAAGAGAAAATAAGACATTCCCAGATAAACAAAAGCTGAGGGAGTTGATTACTAGTAGAATTGCTCTACAAGAAATGCCAAAGGAAATTCTCCAGGAAAAATGAAAGGGCACTAATTGTAACTCAAGTCATATAAGGAAACAAAGAATACTGGTAAAATTAACTATACAGGTAAATATAAAAGTTGGGAGTATGACATTTTTGGTTTTTATTTTTTTTTGTTTTTAACTCTTATTTAGTATACAATTTAAAATATAGATGTATAAAACAATAATACTAAATCTATCTTAAGGGGCATACAATGTATAAATATGTAATTTGTGACAATAGAGGATTAAACAGCATGATCAAGTGGGATTTATCCAAGAAATGTAAAGGCAATTGAACATACAAAAATCAATCATGTAATATACCATATCAATAGCATGAAGGAAAAAACCCACATGATTATCTCAAATGATGCTGGAAAACCATTAGACAGTATTCTGCACACCTTAATGAAAAAAATGCTCATGCTCAAGAAATTGTTAATAGAAAGGAATTTATTCAACTTGATATAAAGCACTTATGGAAAACCCACAGCTAACAGTATACTCACTGGTGAAAGACTAAAAGCTTTCCTCCTAAGATCGGGAACAAGACCAGGATCCCTGTTTTCACCACTTCTATTCAACACTGTACTGGAAGTTCAAGCCAGTGAAATTAGGCAGGGAAAAGAATTAAAAGGCATCCAAAATGGAAAGAAGCAAAATTATCTTTATTGGCAGATAACATGTTCCTACGTATAGATAATTGTAAAGAACCCAAAGAACAATCTTAGTGCTAATGAACGAACTCAGCAAAGTTGTAGAATACAAGAGCAACACTCCATATCAGTTCTATTTCTATGTACTAGCAATGAACAATCAGCAGAGGAAATTAATAAAATGATTCCCTTTACAATAACATCAAAAGGAATAAAACATTTAGGGATAAATTTAACCAAGGAGGCTCAAGACTATACATTTAAAATTACGAAACACTTTTGAAAGCAATTAAAGACCTAAATACATGGAAAGGCATCCTGTGTTCATGGATTGGAAGACTTGATATTGTTAAGATGGCAATTCTCTCCAAAGCAATCTATAGATTAAGTGCAATTCCCATCAAAATTCCAACTTCTATTTTTGAAGAAGTGGAAAAGGTGAACCTACAATTCATATGGAATTGCAAAGGAATCTGAATAGACAAAACAATTTTAAAAAAAGAAAAATAAAGTTGGAGGAATCATACTTCTTGATTTCAAATTTTATTACAAAGGTACAGTAATCAACACAGTGTGGTACTTGGCAGGATAGACAAATAAATCAGTAGAACATAATTGAGGGTCCATAAATAAATGCATACATCTATGGTCAAGTGATAATCATGTCAAGACCATTCAATGGAGAAAAAATAGTCTCTTCTACAAACGAATGGTGCTGGAACAAATAGGTAGCTCTATGCAAAAAAAAAAAAAAAGAAAGAAAGAAACTGCCTGGACTTCTACCTTACACCATATACAAAAATTAACTCACAATGGATCAAAGACTTAAATGTAAGAGGCTAAACTATAAAACTATTATAAGAAAACACACAGGTAAATATTTATGGCCTTGCATTTGGTAATGGATTCTTAGTTATGACAACGAAAGCACAGGTGACAAAAGAAAAACTAGATAAACTGAATTTTATCAAAATTAAAAAACTTTGTGTATCAAATGATACTATCAAGAAAATAAAAAGACAACCCATGGAATGGCAAAAAAATTTTGTAAGCAATTTATCTGATAAGGGTCAAATATTCAGAATATATAAAGAGATATTGTAATTCAACAACAAAAAGATAAAGAACCCAATTTAAAAATGGGCAATGGCTTGAATAGACATTTTCCAAAGAAACAATTGGCCAACAATTACACGGAAAGATGCTCAATATCTTTAGTCATTAGGGAAATAAAAATCAAACATAATGAGATACCACTTCATACCCAGTAAGATAGTTATAATAAAAAAAATGGAAAATAACAAGTCCTGGTGAGGATATGGAAAAACTGGAACCCTCTTACACTGCTGGTGGAAATGTAAAATGTGTAGCCACTGTGGAAAATAGTTTGGAGGTTCCTCAAAAAGTTAAACATAGGATTACCATACAGTCCAATAATTACCACCCTTCTCCTTGGTACATACTCAAAAAAATTTAAGACAGGTACTCAAATAAATACTTGTACACGAATGTTCATAACAGTACTATTCAGAATAGATGAAAGGTGGAAACAGCCCAAATGTCCATCTACAGATAAATGGATAAACAAACCATGGTATACATATACAACAGAATATTACTCAGCCATAAAAAGGAATAAATTACTGCTACATGCTACAATGTGGGTGGATCTTGAAAATATTATGCTAATTAAAAGAAGCCAGACAGAAAAGGACATATATCGTATGATTCTATTTATATAAAACATCCAGAATAGGTAAATCCATACAGACAAATGCAGATTAATGGTTTGGTTGGCAGGGACTGGGGTGGTGGTGGTGGGGAAAAGGGAGTGACTGCTTAATGCTTATGAGGTTTCCTTTTGGGGTGACAAAAAATGTTTTGGAATTACATACAGGTGATGGTTTCACAACATTGTGAATGTACTAAATGGCACTGAAGTAAACACTTTAAAATGGTTAATTTTATGTTATGTACATTTTACTCCAATAAAATGGATACTGTTACTTTCTTCCTTTTCTAAAAGTCCAAGCTTTTTGTTTTCCTGAGTCAAGAAGAATCCTTTATACCCTTATTCATAAGAGTAATAGCAAGTTACTATCTAATGAGCTCTTAAAGTGTGCTGTGAACTGTGATTCATGCTTTTTAGGGACCATGCTATTTAAACCTCACTACAGTAATGCTTGGCATATAGTAAGTGCTAAGCAAGTGTTTGTGGTATGAATGAACAACCGTATAAGCAAGGTACATGTGAGGCAACCGAGACTGAAAGAGATTGGGTAACTTGTCTCCTGGCTAGTAACTGGCAGAATTCAAACTCTAAGAATTATAGGACAAAAATATCACTTTGGGTTTCAGCTCTAATTTGACATTAGGGAAAATGACATCAGGTTCTATCACTAGACAGAAGTTAGGTTCTTAATATTACTTTTTGAGTCACGATGAAACTCTATTCTTTTAATTTGGTTGTGCTGAAAAAGGCATGGCCTTGGTATCAGGCAGCCTTGACACCCAACTCTCCACTATTTACTAAATGTGTGACTTAGGAAAATTTGATTTAATCTTTCTGAAACACAGGTTGCTCATTAACTTAAAAGACTGTAGAATGATAATGACAGAATAGACTGGTGAAGCCAGAATTGGAAGTCAAGGCTTCCTTATTCTCTTGACTTTTAAATAATAGCAACTAATACAGAATGTTAAGAAAACACAGTGCAGGCCAAACAAAATACATCTGCAGGCTACATCTGGCCTGTGAGTCACAAATTTTTACTTTTGTGTTAGTTGAAAGGAGACAGGTTGTTAAAATAGTGTGGTGGTTAAAAGCAGGGACTGTGAGGGTTGAATAGCAGGGTTGCCATTCAAACTTAGCCATTTACTTACTCTGTGACCTTAGGTAAGCTATTTAATCTGTCTGTTCCTCAGTTTACTTGTTTGCAAACTGGGCATAATGATAGTATGTATCTTGTAAGATTGTTATAAGGATTAAGTGTGTGAATGTATGTGAGTGTATGTGTGTGTGTGTGTGCATGCAGTCCCTTAGAAATAGTGCCTGGCATGTAGTAAATACTATGCAAGTATGTTAAATAAAACAAAATAAATAAGTCCTAAGCTTCTTTTCAGCTTTTAATATTATATGACTAAATAAGAACTTATAGAAAGCTGATTATTTACACTGATTCTAACTTGGTCTTTTTTAAAATTTTTATTTCAGCATATTATAGGTGTACAAATGTTTAGGTTATGTATATAGCCCTTGCCCCGCACACCGAGTCAGAGCTTCAAGCGTGTCCATCCCCCAGACGGTGCACACTGCAGTATGTATGTATATACCCATCCCCTCCTCCCCACTACCACCTGCCCGACGCCCGATGAATGTTATTCTTATATGTGCACTTAGGTGTAGATCGGTGAAACCAATTTGATGGTGAGTACAAGTGGTGCTTATTTTTCCATTCTTGGGATACTTCACTTAGTAGAATGGGCTCAAGCTCTATCCAGGATAATACAAGAGGTGCTAGATCACCATTGTTTCTTATAGGTGAATAGTACTCCATGGTATACATATACCACATTTTATTAATCCACTCATGTATTGATGGACACTTGGGTTGTTTCCACATCTTTGCAATTGTGAATTGTGCTGCTATAAACATTCGAGTGCTGATGTCTTTTTCATAGAGTGACTTTTGTTCTTTTAGGTAGATGCCCAGTAATGGGATTGCTGGATCAAATGGTAATTTACTTGTATCTCTTTGAGGTATCTCCACATTACTTTCCACAGAGGTTGTACTAGTTTTCAGTCCCACCAGCAGTGTAAGAGTGTTCCTATCTCTCCGCATCCACGCCAACATTTATTGTTTTAGGACTTTTTGATAAAGGCCATTTTCACTGGGGATAAGTGGTATCTCATTGTGGTTTTGATTTGCATTTCCCTGATGATTAGAGATGTGATTCTAACTTGCTCTTTACCTCAGTTTGCTCATCTGTGCCTCAGCTTACACATCTGCACAATGGGGATAGTAATAGTGCCTGCCTCATACAGTTATTGTGAGGATTAAATCAATTTTATATAGAGTTAATGTATCTAAAGTACTTAGAATATTTTTTTGCACATAGCAAACACTATATAAGTGTTAGGTGTTATATTATTAATGTTTAAAAGATTTCTTGGCAAAACTTACATGAGAAACTCCAAAATATGTTTAATAATGCTTACAATATGGGTTTGATCTTAGGATCAATGTCCATACCATAATGACGGAGTTCAACTTTTGATCCTTCAATTAATCATCCAAAAAAGCCAAAATGGTGAGGTCTGAGAATAGAAAACGCCCCAGTCATTGTGTAGTCTGTTTAATGCATCTCAATGCCAGACAGTGATGAAAAAGAAAAATAGTCTAAACTCATATCTATGAAGGCAACTAATGAAATTTATTTTAAGAGCTCTTTCTGCATTTTCTACAATATCTCTAAGAAGGAAGTGAGAGAAGTTCAAACTCTGATGCAGAATTTATTAAAAGAGAGTTCTATATTGGAAAAAAGGGTCATCTCCTGCCTCTCTAGTTCATCCTAGTCTACCTAGGATAGACTGTTGCTTTGCAAGTATGTAAGAGAAGGAAGTTATAATTGGAGTCAAGGCCTGGGATTGAAAAAAGCAGCACCCCCACCACAATTTGTCAGGTGAGAAGACTCTGGTATGAAAAAATAAAAGGGTCTTGATTTATGAAGAAACCCCAATGGCAATCACAGCAACAACAAATATAAATAAATGGGACTTGATTAAATTAAAAAGCTTCTGCTCAGCCAAGGAAATAATGAACAGAGAAAATAGATAACCTACAGAATGGGAGAAAATATTCACAACTATATATCTGATAAAGGACCAATAACCAGAATCTGGGGGTCCCGGGGGGGCGGAGCAAGATGGCGGACGAGACACACCGCCAGTTAGAGCGTCTCTG
>VBSM01000568.1:1303113-1324039 GCA_008086735.1 Cheirogaleus medius
GCAAGAAAAAAATCAAACAACCCTATTAAAAAGTGGGCAAAAGACATGAACAGAGCTTCTCAAAAGAAGACAAATGGCTAATAAACATATCAAAAAATGCTCAATTACACTAATCATCAGGGAAATGCAAAGTAAAACCATAGTGAGATATCACCTTACCCCAGTTAGAATGGCTTTTATGAAAAAGTCCAAAAACAATACATGCTGGGGTGGATTCAGGGAGAAAGGAACACTTATACACTGTTAGTGGGACTGCAAATTAGACAGCCTCTATGGAAAATAGTATGGAGATTCCTCAAAGAACTAAAAGTCAACCTACCATATGATCCAGCAATCCCCACTACTGGGTATTCACCCAAAGGAAAAGAAGTCATTTTATCAAAAAGACACATGTACTTGAGTGTTTACTGCAGCACAATTCTCAATTGCAAAGATGTGGAATCAACTCAAATGCCCATCAATTCATTAGTGGATTAATAAAATGTGGTATATGTATACCATGGAATACTACTTAGCCACGAAGAAGGATGACTTAATGCCTTTTGAAACAATCTGGATGGAACTGAAGAACATTATCCTAAGTCAAGTATCTAAAGAATGGAAAAACAAACACCCCATGTACTCACTATTAGATTGCAATTAAATTGGAACTAACTGATGAGCACACATGTGCATAGAGGAAAGTATAACTCAATGGAACTCAAGTAGGTGGGAGAGGAAAGGAGAGGATGGGTGGGAACCTACCTAACAGGTACAGTGAACACTATCTGGGTGACAGGCACAGTTTTAACCCCGACTCAAGCATTACAAAAGTGATCCCCGTAACCAAAAACATTTGTACCCCGTAATACTTTGAAATAATAAATAAATAAATAAATAATCTTGGAAGGACATGGGAGCGAGGGGAGGAGATGTCCAATAGGACAAGAGTCCTAATGTGAGGGGAGTGGAAATATTCTGGAGTCCCACACTTAACAAATAGGGAACATAGGTCACATGGTTAAAGATGCTGGCAGTGGGATTCTAGTGTTGAAGTGACAATAAATATTAGTGCAATCTCCTTTGAGAAGAGACGAGGATTCTTCAGTGTGAGAAGATGAGCGTAGGGGAGATTTTACTGTGAGAAAAGCAGGGGTCCTCTTGTAACAAGGCAGGATACAATATGAAAACTCCATTGTGAGTTGATGAGAACATTACAAGGCCTTTAGTGATAAGGATGGGTGACTAGGGGGAATCCAAGTGGGAAATATATCGGGGAGGAACTTGAGATTTGTGTTGGAAAATTTTGTGGAATTCTGAGTTTGAATGCACAAGCTATACCGTGGGAACTATTTTATAAATAAGGAGGGGATGGAGCGCTCCCTAGGGTGACAGGACAGGGTACAAGGGAAGACCAAAGAATTATAAAAGGGGTGTTCTAATGAGAGGGAGCAAGAAATGATATTTCCATTGGGAGGGATAGAAAATATTAGAAACCCCAGTGGGAAAGAATGGGATTTCCTCAGTTTGAGAAGACAGGGGAAAAGGCAGGATCATCACATGACAAAAGCAGGGTATGAGGTGTCAGAAAATAATGTGGGGCCCCTAATGGGAAGGAGTTAAATGCTCCTCCAAGCAGGAAGGCAGGAGATTGAAGGGAACCTCAGTGTGATAAAAATCAGGGGCTCTAGTGTGAGGGAAAGGATGTATTGTAGTACCCTCATCGCATTAAAGAAGATGAGAAAATTAGGAGAACCGACACAGAAAGAGAATGAAGGGCTTACCACTATGTGAAATAGGGAGACAACAGTGAGATATAGAACAGGGTATACTGTGGGGTCACAAGTGGGTGAAGATATGAAGCACTTCAGCCAGTGTGAGAGGATTGTGGGAAAAGGGTGCAACCCAGTGTGGGTAAAAGGAGAACTATTAAGAGAGTACAGGAAATATTTTGGAATTCTTAGTAGGGAGTCCCTACTATGGAATCCTAGTAAGATTCTAGTGGGAGGGAAAATGGTGGGCCTCCTAATTGGATGTATTGATGGGATTTGTAGTGTGAGCGGGCAGTTTAAGGACACGGGTTATGTTGTTTCCTCAATTAGGTAGGGTGGAGACTCCCAGAATGAGAGCACAAGGCGCAAGTGGTTGCCCTGCATGAGAAAAGGGGGCCCTAGTGGGAAGCGCCAGGAAATTATTGTGGGTAGGGCAAGGAAATAAGAAACCCTAAGTGGGAGGCGATGGCGACATGGTGGGACCCTCGTGGGAGGGCCCAGGAAATATTGTGGGAAGCCAGAGGCTGGAGACAGGGAGCTCTCCAAGGAACGAAAGGAAAACCGCAGAGTGAGGGCTGAGAACACAGGGGACACCAGTGTGAAGGGTAGAGGGTGGACGATTATGCTGGAGCATAATTTCCCCACCTTAGGTGCCCAGCTCCACTTACCCAGACAGAGTTCAAAGACGTAGGCATAGTAGGACCAGAGCACGACGAGGACAATAACAAGCACTGGTACCCAGGAAAGTACCCGGCGGCAGCACCGTAGCCCCCCGGACAGAGCCATCTTCCAACCCCGCCGCATCTTCGGCTCGAAGATCGACCGACCAGGCCTGCTGGCGCTGGGTCGGAACTGCTTGGGCGGCGGCTGGGAGGCGGGAAGGCGCGCTGTGCGGCGCTCCACTGCCTAGCCTGGCGGGAACCGTCTCACCAAGCTGATGCCACCTGTGGGGCTGCACGGCTGAGTGCGTCCAGCCTGGCACAATAGGCGTGAGTCACGGCGTGGAGGAACTGGCCATGTTGGAACGGAAGGTGGTCCGTCAGGCAGTCGAGGCTGGGCACGCACCGAAAGAGTGCTGTCCCTCCCCTTTCCGCTTCTCCCCCTCATCCCCCACCCCTTGCTTCAGCTCTAGATGCAGGCTGGACCTCTGCAAAACTGTAAAGCGGAAGAAATTTGTGTCCGCCCATCTGCTCTTACTGCACTGCGTCCACCCTGTTCTCTTCGATCTCTGTCTCTCTCTGTCTCTCCCTCCCGCCTCTTTCTCTCTCCCTCTTACCGCTCCCCCCACACTCTTACACACACACAAAAACACACACGACTACACACGCACGCAGTGTGAAAGATGCGAACCGTAGCGTCTTTTGACATAAAGATCATCAGCTCCATCCTCCCACTGCTGCTTGAACTCCATGCTTAACACGTAGTGCCCTAGTGCCGCAGTCGCTGCTTGGGTAAGTCCATCGACATGACGCTCCCTCCTTCCCTCCCCGCAGAATTAGCTTAGTATATTTTCAGAGCAAACACATTGGTACAGAAAATCAAATGAAGGAGACAGTGATTCTGGGAGTGATCAAGGAAAGCTACAAGGTAGTGATATTTAAGCTGAGCTTTATTAATAAATTAGGGTTTTCCAGGCAGGTGAGATGGGGAGGAACTTTCAGACAGAAGAAGCAGCAGATGCAAAGGCATGAAGTTATGAAAGTCCAAAAGTATTCTGGGAACAGCTAATGCAGCTTGAGGAAAGTGTGTGTTAAGAGGAAAGTCTGAGAATGAGACTGGGAGTATAAACTGAGGCCATGGTGTGAAGACTTACATGCCCTGCCAGGGTGTGGGGACATAGTCCTGTAAAGCAGATTATGAACAGCCATCAAAGGTTTTGGGATAATGGAGTGACATCAAAGATGTGTTTTGTAGAACTGGCAAGACTTTGAAGATGAAGATGGCCTGGAAGCCAACTGCCAAATGTTTTTGAAGTAGTTGCTTTCTGTTAGGTCAACTTTGATATTAATAGAAAAAGAATGCCAAAACAGGGTACCTGTCCCCAAGAAGCTCATGTTCTCATTGGCAATAGGTGTTCATTGACACAAGTATAATAACACAAGTAGGTAGGCTCTTGGTATTTATGGATTTGACACTGTTTCAATGATTTCCAAAGGTTTGATACATGAAAAAATTGGTTAGTTTGCTGAAACCCATGTTTTATTTGCATTCTCTGTGACTACTGTATGGGAGGAAAGATTTCTACAAGGTTGCTCTCCCTTCTTTATTTATGGCTATATTTGCAATAAACTTCCTAAAGTGGTAAGAGTCTTATTGTTTCTTTTCGGATAAAGTTAACTTTATGGTTGATGTTGCTAAAGTCATGATGTAATGAAATGCAGAGTTATTTTAGTTACAATATTTAAAAGCCTGATTAATTATTTGAGCCCCAAGATTCTGATGTGGATTCTTTAATGTTTCATTATTCATGAATTTGGGGATCTTGGAACATATATCTTGGAATTATCAAGGGCATACTATATAAACCAAGTAGCCTTGCGGAGGAGGCAATGATTAAATGTGAAAGAGAAACTCTGAGTTGGGATTTAAGGAGAGGTTTCTGGGCAGAAGGAAATATGTAGTGACAAAGATGTGAAATATCACAGCATATTTGGGGTACTGAAAATAATCTGGTCTTGCTGGAAGATATTACAGTAGTCTAATCAAGAGGTGATAAAATCCTGGATCTAATACAGGGGATAAGGGGATGAAGTGGAGGGGGCAGATGTAATAGTGTTTTAGGGAGAGAATCAACAGAATTTGTCAACCAATTGGCATGTGAGGAGTGAAATAAATTAAAGTTAGCAACCAGATCTCTATCTTCAATGCCTGGATGAACAATGTTGCCAATTGCCATAATAGGGGCTATTGTGAGAAAAGCAGGTTTGGAGGCGGAACGTGATAACTTTCATTTTTGGACATGATGAGTTTTGCCTAAATCTTCCTCTTCTAAGGTACCCTCAACACCAATCAAATCGTCTGGGACAGGGTGCTTATGATAGGGATAGTTCATACCCAGAGCAGCATGGAGGGCCAAGACCCAGAGAGACAAACCAAGTTCAAGTGTATATAGAGCAGGGGTTGGCAAACTATGCTCATGAACCAAATATGGCCCAAAGATTGTTGTTTATGAATAAAATTTTATTGTAACACATTCATGTCCATTTGTTTATCTATAGTCTATGACTGTTTTGTCCAATGGCAGAGTTGATTACTCATGGCATAGATCATATGGCACACAAAGCCTACATTTTTTTAAAAGTGTTTTTTAAATACTTTACTTTTTGAGAGCAGTTTTAGATTAGCAGCAAAATTGAAAGGAATGTTCAGAGATTTCCCATAAATCCCCTGACCCCACATGCATAGCCTCCCCTATTATCAATGTCCTCCACCAAAAATGGTACATTTGTTATAATCTATGAATCTACATTGACACATCATTATCTTCCAAATTCCATAGTTATATTAGCATTAACTCTGGTGTTGTACAGTCTATGGGTTTGGACAAATGTATAGTGACATGTATCTACCATTATAGTATCACATGGAGCATTTCCACTGCCCTAAAAATCCACTATGTTCTGCCTATTCATCTCTTCCTACCCATAACCCCTGGTAACCACTAATGTTTTTACTATTAGTTTTGTTTTTTCCAGAATGTCATATAGCTAGAATCATACACTATGTAACCTTTTCAGATTGATTTCCTTCACTTAGTTATATACATTTAAGATTCCTCCATGTCTTTTCATGGCTTGATAGCTCATTTCTTTTTAGTGCTGAAAAATATTCCATTGTCTGGATGTACCACAGTAGGTAATGTACCACATTACCTACCGAAGGACATCTTGGTTGCTTCCAAGTTTTCACAATTATGAATAAAACTGCTATAAACATCTGTGTGCAAGTTTTTGTATGGACATAAGTTTTCAGCTCATTTGGGTAAATACCAAGGAGTGGGATTGTTGGATCATATAATAAGAGTATGTTTAGTTTTGTAAGAAAGTGCCAAAGTGTCTTCCAAAGTGGCTGTAACATTTTGCATTTCCACCATCACTGAGAGTTCCTGTATTTCTACATGCTCACAAGCATTTGGTATGGTCAGTGTTTCTTTCTCTTCAAGTTTTTGGAAGAGTTTGATAAGGATTGGCACTAATTCTTTTTAAATATTTGGTAGAATTCACCATTGAAATCATGTGCTTCTGTGGTGTCCTTTGTTGGGAGATTATTGATTACTGATTCCATCTCCTTACTTGTTATTGGTCTGTTCAGATTTTTTATTTCTTCTTAATTCAGTGTTAGTAAGTTGTATATTTCTCAAAATTTATCCATTTCTTTAAGGTTCTCCTATTGTTGGCATATAATTGTCCATAGTAATCCCTTATGATCCTTGTATTTCCATGAAAAAAGGAAGAAAAAATACAAATAAATAAAATTATAAATGAAATAGCTATTCTCTATTTGATTTATTTCTGCTCTAGTCTTTATTAGTTCCTTCTACTTTGGGCTTAGTTTGTTCTTTTTCTAGTTCTTTGAAATTAAACTTGGGTTGTTTGAGATCTTTCTTCTTTTTTAATGTAGACATTTATTGCTATAAACTTTCCTCTACTCCTTTTTTGCTTCATCCCATACATTTTGGTATGTTGTGTTTTCATTTTTGTTTGTCTTAAGGTGTTTTTAAAATTTCCTTTTGATTTTCTCTTTGATCCAGTGTTTGTTCAAGACTATGTTATTTAGTTTTCATGTATTTGTGAATTTTCTCATTTTCTTACTGATTTTTAGTTTTATTTCACTGTGGTCAGAAAAGGTATTTAGAATGATTTCAGTCTTCTTAAATTTGTTAAGATTTATTTTTTTGACCTAAGATATGATATATCCTGGAGAAGTTTCTGTGTGCCCTTGAGAAGAATATTTGCTATTAGGTTGAAAGTTCTGTATAGGTCTGTTAGGTCCATTTGGTCTATAGTTTTGTTCAAGTCAACTGTCTGTTTATTGATTTTCTGTCTGAATGTTCTATCTATTATTAAAAGTTGGATATTTGCACTTCCGAGTATATATCTAAAGGAATTGAACAAGCTAAGCTGAAACAATGTAGGAAAGATGATGGCTTTCCTACAGAAAGAAGAAGGGGGAATTGACTCAAAGTTATTTCATGTCGAAGAAGGCCAGAGGGGCCAGGCACTGTGGCTCATACCTATAATCCCAGCACTTTGGGAGGCTGAGGTACAAGGATTGCTTTAGGCTAGGATTTGAGACCAGACTGGGCAATATAGTGAGACCCTTTCTCTACAAAAAAAAGAAAAATTAGCCAGGTGTAGTGGTACATGCCTGTAGTCCTAGCTACTTGGGAGGCTGAGGCAGGAGGATTGTTCAAGCTCAGGAGTGCAAAGCTGCAGAGAGCCATGATCATGCCACTGCACTCCAGCCAGGGTGACAGAGCAAGACCCCGTCTCTTAAAAAAAAAAAAATGGTAAAAGCAAGAGGCAGGAATTTGAAACCAAGACGCAGAGCCAGATAGCCGAAACCAGGGAAGGGAGATTAAGAGATGAGAGCAAGAACAAATGCAAATGAGTTTGAATCAATGGCAGCAGCAATTGCAATGGGTGGTTGGGGTAGTGAGAATGAGAGTATGTTTTTAGGGGTGGTAAGGGACATCTGAGGTGATTATTAAAATGCCTATTAGTGATTGTAGCTTAGTTTTATGAGTCAGCCGATGTGTGATACTTAGCTGGGTCAGGTTAACCGAACAATGGCAAACATTACCCTTTTCTGAGTTGGGACACACTATTTCTATTAAACAGATTTGCCTGAAGGAAAATTTTGACATATTTTGGAGTGTTTTTTAGTGGCAGGAAAGCTCTCATGACTGTTGTTCTAGCTGATACCCATCCAATTGCACAAGTATTGCAGCTGATTAGTATCAGTGGCAAATATTTGTTTCACCATATATTCTGACTCCCCATGTGAAGTTTCCCAGGCAGGTGGAGAAGTATGGGATAGCTTTGATAGGTAGGAAGTAGCAGGGAGTGGTTGAAGAAATATTAAAACTGTATGGGTGGGAAATAGTTAGAACTTGGAAGGCTTGGTCTTCAGTAGCCACAGATATTACTGGCAGGGTTAGATAATGGTTATTGTCTGAAAAAGATTACACTTCTATATCTTTCCTGGAGCTATTCAGCATACTGTCATGTAGATCTTCTTCTTCTTTTTTTTTTTTTTTTTTGAGACAGAGTCTCACTTTGTTGCCCAGGCTAGAGTGAGTGCCGTGGCGTCAGCCTAGCTCACAGCAACCTCAAACTCCTGGGCTCAAGCAATCCTTCTGCCTCAGCCTCCCGAGTAGCTGGGACTACAGGCATGTGCCACCATGCCCGGCTAATTTTTTCTATATATTTTTAGTTGGCCAATTAATTTCTTTCTATTTTTAGTAGAGACGGGGTCTCGCTCTTGCTCAGGCTGGTCTCGAACTCCTGACCTTGAGCGATCCGCCCGCCTCGGCCTCCCAGAGTGCTAGGATTACAAGCGTGAGCCACCGCGCCCGACCAATCTTCTTGAGTGGTTTGTACCCCTTCTGGGTACTATGGGACCCGCCAGGGTTGTGGTGTTGCTCAATAGTACCATGGAAATTGTGGGGGTGAAAGTCACCATTGTGGATCAGTGTTTGGGGGAATAGTGTAATTAATTATTTATAAACAAAGTCAGTGTGGTAAAGTGAACACAATCATATTGTTTGAAGAGGTATAGCAGTGCAGGTACACTTCCAGCACTTTGATAAAGCATGCCTATTGCTTTACCTGTTGGTTCAAAGGTATAGGATAATATAGACGTGGATGTGCATGTAAATAGAATATAAAGGGCTATGAATAGTGCTTTTCAGAATCAGGGTATTAAATGAGACCCTTGGTCAAATTTCAGGTTGTTATGAAGTTCATGGAAATGGAATACTTCTTTGATAAACAATGTGGCAGTACTAGTAGTGAATGGGAGTCTAGGAAAGCAGATAAAACATATCATCTCAATGAGGGTTTTCCCACTTCCAGTATGGTGTCATGCCTGTAGGAAGGAGAAAGATCCATGTTGAAGTCCAATGAAATGGTATTTTATGGAGAATTGGGTGGTCAGGATAAGATAGAGTAATACTTTGGGGCTTCCATTGCCTTCCTCAGTCTAAAACCATAGTGCCTGTCATATAGTAGGTGCTCAATAAATATTTTTTGCATGAGTAAATAAATTTTTCACTTACTAGCCATGTTCAGAGTTTTGAATGGGCTGCAGTGGCTGCTTAAGGTAGTGTAACAGAACCACATACCTGAAGTTCAGGCTACTCCTTCCACGACATACAATACTCTGACCATTGGGGTTAGCTATGAGTGGTTAGATGAATAAGTATCTTATGTCAAAGATCCCCAAGACTGCCTCTGGGTTTGATGAGGTTACAGTGAGCTAGGATCCTGCCACTGTACTCTAGCCTGGGCTACAGAGCAAGACCTGGTCTGAAAAAAATAAAAAGTAATAATAATAAATGGGTGAATTATATGGTTTGTGAATTATATCTCAATAAAGCCGTGTTTGTTAAATGTAAGGACATGTGTAGATTTATTAGATATTGTAGACTTATTGCCAGAAGAGTTGTAAAAGTTTGCTTTCCCACCATCAATGTATGAGAGTGCCTATTTCCTCATAGCCTCACCAACAGAATGTATTGTCATATTATTTTTTGCCATTCTGATAGGTGAGAAATGGTGTCTCAGTGTATTTTGACTTTGTACTTTTCTAATTTTGAGTGAATTTGAATGTCTTTTCATATGTTTGAAGACGGTTTTTATATCTATTTTGTGATTTGTCTGTTTAGCTCTTTCCCCATTTGTCTATTGGGTTTTTGGTTTTATTCACTCAATTCTTAAGAGTTCTTTTTATATTAAGTATATCAGCCATTGTCACTCTTAACCATTACACTCTACTGATTCTTGGCTCTGGCACTTTATCCACTTAAACACCATTTGTCCAACCTCTATAATTGGAAATGGCTCAAATACTTGTCATAGAATAATTTAAACATAGTGCAGTCCCTCAAACCCACTGTCTAGCACCATGTTTCGTAGTCATATTCTCTTGAAGCTCTACCAGTCCTGAAAAAATGGAAGTACATAGAGCAGCTTGATAGATAGCCTCTTCTGGAGGGTTTGGGGAAGTCTTTCATTCTAAAACTCTTTGTTATTTACTTTTATCTATAGTCCCAGCCCTACAAGGTGGGGAACCTAGTATATCTCTATTGCAGTCTTTCTGGCCACTCCCAATGCTACAAAATCAAGGTGGAATCATACTTTCTGGGGTAGCAATACTTCTTGCTTTGGTAGTCAGTGTGTGGTGGGGGGGTGTAGTATAGGAGTTCCAGCATTCTGTTTCCTGGACTGTAGATCAGTTTAGGGAGAAAAGCTATAAAGCTTTTTTTTCATCTCTCATCTGTGCCACTCTCAGGACCTTGTCCAGCATCCTTACTATTCTCTCTTTAGGAGTGAGCCTGTCTTATAATTATTATTATTTTTGGATGGCCCTTGACTGCCTTCCGCTGCTCCTTGACAGTTTGGAAGTTTCTTAGAAAACTAAACATGCAATTACAATATGACACAACAATGGCATTTTGGAGCATTTATCCCAGATAAATGAAAATTTATATCCACACAAAAAATTGTACATGAATGTTCATAGTGGTTTTATTTATAAAAGCTAAAAAGTAGAAAGAACCCAGATGCCCTTTAATGGTGAATGGTTAAACAAACTACAGTACATTCACACCATGGAATACTACTCGGCAACAAATAGGAATGCACTATCCATACATGCAACAAGTTGGGCAATTCTCAGAGGCATTATGCTGAATGAAAAAGAGCCAGCTTCGAAATGTTGCTTAGAGTACTATTCCATTTATATATCATTCTCAGAAAGACAAAATTAAAGTGGCAAAGAACAGATTAGTGGTTCCCAGGGGTTAAGGGTGGTGATATGGTATGACTACAAAGTAATAGCATGAGGGACTTTTTCTGGGTGCTGTAATTGTCCTTTATCATGACTCTGGTAGTGGTTGTACAAATCTTTGCCTGTGTAAAAATTCATAGCACTATATGCCCTAAATCATATTTTGCTTTATTTTAATTTTAAAAATAAATGTTAGATAAATTAAAAATCAAAATACTAACCATGTAGTTAAATAAATTTGGACCTAATTCACTTAAAAATATTGGAATGGTGCCAGAATATAGTAGACCTTGAATACCCAGCAGAGGAATTGGGGATTTATTCATCAAGTAGTGGGGAGGAAATAAAAGTTTTAAGTTGGGCAGTAAAAAGTGTATTAGAATCTGATTTGTACAAAGATCACTGTGAAATGAATGGAGGATACATTGGAAGGAGTAAAACAGAAAGAACATTTATGATAAAATCTGCAAGAATTAGCCACTGATTTGATTGGCAGAAAAAAATGCTTTGTTTTAGTAAGTTCTTAATTTGAAAAGACCCTTCAGGCCGGGTGCGGTGGCTCACGCCTGTAATCCTAGCTCTCTGGGAAGCCGAGGCGGGCGGATCGCTCGAGCTCAGGAGTTCGAAACCAGCCTGAGCAAGAGCTAGACCCCGTCTCTACTATAAATAGAAAGCAATTAATTGGCCAACTAAAAATTTATAGAAAAAATTAGCCGGGCATGGTGGCGCATGCCTGTAGTCCCAGCTACTCGGGAGGCTGAGGCAGGAGGATTGCCGAGCCCAAGAGTTTGAGGTTGCTGTGAGCGAGGCTGATGCCACGGCACTCACTCTAGCCCGGGCAACAGAGTGAGACTCTGTCTAAAAAAAAAAAAAAAAAAGAAAAGAAAAGACCCTTCCTTCCTGTGTTGTGGCTAAGAACCCAATTCCAGAACCAAAATTCTAGAACAGCAGGCCTTTGAGTATATATTTGGTAGGTTACAGTCTATCGTGTGTCAAAATAGAAGTTCTGGAATTCAGACCCTGAGACAGAACTAGCCAAAGTCTACAGACTTATCACTCCCTGACAGTTCTGTGAATGCTGGCTCTGTCCCCAGATTCCCACAGTAATAATAGTTGACACTTACTGACTGTTTACCATGTGCTAGGTCCTGTCTTAAGTGCTTTGTGTGTATTGTTTGTTTAGTCATATAAAAAACTGTCAGAGATTGTACTATTATCATTCCCTGTTTTGAGATATAGAAATTAAGGCACAGACTTGCCTACAATTCACACAGAATGTAAGTGACTGAGCCAATATTCAAAACTTAGGTAGCCTGACTCCGTGGCCCAGGCTCTTGAATGTTATTCTGTGCTACCTCAGAAGAGGCCAATGGTCCTTGAAAGCAGGTGGGTAGAAAGAAAGAAACTCCTAATAGCTTTCTTTGTCTTGACCACTTCCCTTTAATCATTTCTCCTTTCTGTATTACCTGCTATTGTTATTTTATTCCCTTTGCCTATGATTAAATACTTCTGTCCCATCGTCAGCTCACTCACAGTCACTTGATAAGAAATCTCTTCTTAGTGGTCCTCATATCCCTGCCTCCATTGTAAGTATTTTGGGTGACTCTTTTGGTGAGTCGTCCTCCTAGTTTATCCTAACAGGGAAATTCTATGCTTATATATTTAAGAGTCAGAAAGTGAATGGGGCTCATGTACTGTTGGGTTAAATTGAGCAGGCCTGCCTTCTGAGTTAGTTCATAGGTATGTAAAGTGAGGAGGTCTTGTCTTCACCCCAGGCAGACATCAGGAAGCCAGGAGGTAGGCTATGCATGTTAATAGTGAGTCAAGAAAACTACAGTCAACAGTTCAAATCTTGCCCATTACCAGTTTTTGTACATAAAATTTTATTGGAAAACAGCCACGCCCATTTATTTATGTATTGTCTATGGCTGCTTTTGTGCAACAACAGCAGAGATGAGTAGTTGCAATAGAGACCATATGCTCACAAAGTCTAAGATATCTACTATTTGGCCCTTTAAAGACACCTTTTACCAACCCCTGGTGTATGAGATGGAGCATCCTGTATGATTGGAGGTTTCTATGCAGAGGAATGCTGAGAGATTAAATCTGTGTTTTAGATAGAGACACTTAGAGGCACTGAGAGGAAAAATCTAGATGCAGGGACCAGAGGTAAAAACATGGTAGAAGAGAAGTAGGGACAGCTTAGTGCAAATAGATAAAGGGGATTAACTTTTAGAGATGCCAATGAAGATAGATTTTCCAGGATTTGGCTGAAGTGTGTGTGTATGTATGAGTACATGTGTATGTCGAGGAGGGAATATCTCCATTCTGAGCAAATGAGTGGACAGAGAGAGGAACATAGTACACAAAAAAGTAGAGGGAAAAATACCCTCCCCGTTTCTTTAGTTTCTGTTTAAAATGACCACTACATTCCTTACTGCAGAAAGAGTTGCAGAAATGTTCCCTAGAGTTGGCTTCCAAGGCCTGTATTTGCTAGGCAACATTGCCCCTGGTGTCTACATGGCAGCATTGCACTCTGCAAACTGTGGGGAACCTGCGGCCTCAAGGCCACATGTGGCCCTTCAGATCCCCAAGTGCGGCCCCTCAACTGAATCCAAATTTCACAGAATTTGGATTTAGTCAAAAGGCTTCACTCAAGGATCCAGAAGGCCACATGTGGCCCCAAGGCCACAGGTTCCCCACCCTAATGAAATTGATATAGATGACCAGATGCATTCTCACCAGAAATACATTGGTAAAGTCTGCTTATTGACAGAGACAGTGAAGGATGGACATGGTGCTTTTTTTCCCTTGTGAGAATAATTCATGTAAATCTGGAGTATAAAAATAGTATTATCCTCTCTCAAGAAACTGCCTCCAGCTTTGCCATATCTGCAAGACCATGGACTAAGAATAACACCTTAATGAGTTTTGAGGGTCACTTATCATGGGTGGTCTAGGGTAGGAACTACTGAATTCATGAACTGCCCCTCTTTGCCATCTCCCAGGCCAAGATAGCTTCCTTCCTGTTGAAGCTCTGTGAGGATGTAAAAGCAGAAAGAAGATGCCAAGTCAAGACCCAGTCCTGGCTACACAAAGCACCACTCCTGTCATATAAAAGGCTGGATATCTTAGTCCCCAGGACTGCCCTTTTTTCTCTAAGGGGTGGCCATGATTCTCAACCACAAGATTTTACTCCCAACCATGAATACACACTGATTGTGTTGATTCAGTGCGTGGTCCTCCATTATACTCTTTCAGGGGAGGCTGGCCTGTCTTTTGCCAATAGCCTCAAGGAGTCAAGGATGGCAGACAGCTGTGGGCTACACATCATAGGGACCAAATTGAAAGTGTAAGTGAAAAGAGTATAATGGTGCGGATCTACTGTCACCTTTGTTTGGCTCTGAGTCTCTAATTATTTTGGCATGGAACAGTTAGAGTAAATAATGACAAGTTGTAACAGTATCATTATGTTTCTTGCAGACTGAATACATTCATACACAGATTTTGTGGCCTTGTTACCCAAAAGGCTACTGGCTTCTGTCCTAGAGGTCACAATTCTAAGACACAGGTGAGTAGCAAGTGGGATTGCCCTCCCCACTTCCTTTTTTTTTTCTGTTTTTACTATTTCCTTCTCTTTTCTCCCTCCTTCCTGAACCTGACTCCTTTCAATCTGGTAACACCATCACTTGTAGACAGTATTTTTTTACTTTATTAATTTTATTTTATTGTGGTAAGAACACTTAACATGGGATCTACCCTCTTAACAAATCTTTGTAAGTGTTCAATGCAGTATTGTTGACTATAGGTACAATGTTGTATTCATTGGTGCAATCTAGAACCAACATGTAGACTAGAAAGACTTCTAGAACAGGAGTTGTGAAAGGCTAGGAGTTGTGGCTTTATAAGTAAGTAGCTGAATAGCCTGGGAAACATTGCTTAATATATCCCACCTCCAGTTTTCTCATCTTCATTAAGAGAGTAGCACCAGATAAACTGTGAGATACCTGAAACCCATTTGAAATACCTCCAGATTCATAAACGCATCTTTTGCAATTTCCAATATTTCTATGGGAGGATACAGAGCTATCTTTCATGAGTTCACAATAAAGGGGGAGGCAGAGGGGAGAGAGAGACAAGAAGAGAGAGAAAGAGAGAATGGAATCTCTGATAAGTACAGATCATTCAGTGAGAGAGGAAGGGAGAGAGGAATTAATTCTAACTCATGATCCCATGACATTTGTGGAGACTTTAGGATGAGGTAAGAACTGAGCATGATTCAAATGCAGGAGAAGATGATTTCAGGTTAGAGGCTTGAGCTTGAATCTTGAATCATTAGGGAAATAAGCTTTGGAGTTAAACTTCCTGGGTTTGAATCCAAGCTCCACCACTTAGCAGCTGTGGTATCTTGGAGACACAACTTAACCTCTCTGAGCCTCAGTTTCATTATCTATAAAATGAGGATACAATAATTTGTTATGATTAAGTGAGTTAACATATATAAAGGTCTTAGAACAGTGTATGATAGTTAATAATGTTTCTGTATGGAGAAAAGATAGACAACTAGGTAAACTTTTCTATAGATAAGAGTTTTTATATAGGTACTATTAAAGACGGAAGCCAGAGCTTTAAGAGTCAGTTGTAGCTGGAACGTATGTTGTAGAGATCTCTTCTGGGCTAGAAAGCAAGCAACAGTCAGACCTTAGTGGTCCCTGTCTGTTAATCTAGGCGTTTTCAGGTTTATGTTGGAGGAAAAGTTGAACAAGGAATGTTTTTCTCAAATGCCCAGAAGAATGCCTGACTAATAGGCACAAATATATATTTCTTAAATGAATGAATGAGAATTGGGACAGTGAAATGAAATAGAGCTCATATTACACACTAGACATGTTACTCTGGGAATTATAAAACCTTGCTTGTAAATTAGGGGGAGAGAAAATGCTGATGTGCAGGTCATTTGGGAGGCACTCCCAGCAGTCTAGGTGAGACACAATCAGGGCTCACACCAGGTTTGGGGCCATGTGAATAAAGAGTGGGCAGAGTCGAGCAGCATTATAGAGGTAGAACTGGATAGGGGTGGGATGGTTGTGATGGCTAGCTTTCAGCCTCAATGACTGATAGGAGAAATGTGTGTCATAGAGTAGTAGAAACTGGGGTAGAGGAAAGGAAAAAAGAGGATGAGCATGAGTAGAAAGGGAGAAGGTGGAATATTTGTTTCCAAGGGTTGCTCTCTCCCCTGCTATACCTTAAGGCCTATTCCAGAAACCTCTTCCAGAACTTCTGGGCAGGGTTTCCATATTGTTAGGTCATACTGCTTCTGCTGTTCACAGTGAGGGAGTGTAGAACTTCAAACTGAGACAGCCAAAGACCATGTGAGCAAAGGAGGCACCTACCATACACAATCAGAAGTAGAATTGAGATTCCTTAGAGGAGTATGTTGGCATCAAGACACCATTGAATATTTTAAACAAAAGTCACTTCACCATTTTGGAATTGGGTATTTTTTAAATTTTCTTATTTTTAAAGGTGAAGTCCCTTTTTTTTTCTTTTTCACTTCAGCATATTATGGGAGTACAAATGTTTAGGTTATGTATATTGCCCCTGCCCTACCCGAGTCAGAGCTTCAAGCGTGTCCATCCTCCAGACAGTGCACATCACACTCATTATGTATGCACATACCCATCCTCTCTTCTCTCCTCCCATCTGCCCAGTCAAATCCCTTTATATGAAAATATTTCAAAAACTATGAATTCTTATAAAATAGGGCCAAAGAGAGGAGGGCTTTCCCAGGACTGACTCTGTTGAACCAGAGTCAAGCTGGGTTTTTTTCTCTACTGTTGTTCTCTGTATTTATCCATGAATGACTGTTTGGCTCTTCAGACTGAGGTAGATGCTCTTCCAAAACAGGTACCTGCTTTTCCCTGTACATTCTCCAACATAGTACTTAGCCTGACATTTCAGGCATCTTTCACTGCTATCTCACTGTCTAAATTCGGCTTCCTCAAACCACTATTAATTAGGATTCAAAGGCTAGAATTTAAGGACTATGAAGCATGAGAGCTCAGTAATGGGTCCAAAAGTTGATGCTTTTCTGATCCTTTCCCTGATGCCTGTTTATGATCACCAAGAAAACCATTGTACAAAAGAGACCTGTGTGCATTTTTCCTTAATTGCAGACATACAGACACTCAGGAATTTGTTGTGCTGCAATTCATGATCCCATGAGGTCCCTTTCTTCTCTTTTGCACCACCAGCCTGATTGGTGTATACATTAAGGTCTAGCTAGTGGACTAAGGTGGAAATAGTCAAGGTGTGTCATTTTTCTCTTTTCCCTCTAAATATCATAGCCCTCATATATTAAGCTAGGGTTTGTGGCTTTTGATTCTCCAAATATTCATAAGAAAGTAAGTAAAGACAAGTTGGGGAGCTTTTAAGCTCAAAACATTCCTGCCTGATTGGCCTCTTGTCAGCAAGTTCACCATATTCTCTAATAAGATTTGAATTATAGTCCTTTCACACATATAACCCATACACTCACCCACAGTCAGCTGGGTACTTATTTAATATAGAAGCAACATGAAATGAACCAAGACTCCTGACATCAGCATCATGGTTCTAATCCTGATTCTACTCCAGGTCTGACACATACCTTAGTGGTCTGACCAGAGGAAATTCCCTGGACATCTCTTTTGAGCTTTACTCATCTGCTTCACTATGGAAAAGATGAGGCTTCCAACCTAGCCTGTCCATCCTTCTGCATTTTCCTGATGAGTTCTCTTATCTAATCCACAAAGAACTGTTTTTAAACGTCTCCACCCTCTTCAAGCTCCTAACCTAAAACCAAAACACACTATCAGGGTAGGTTAAAATTTATTAATATAAGAAAAGGTCTTAAGGATGAGACATGATCTAGAGGTTCTGCTGAGGCTTGCTGCTTTATTAGTGTTCAAGCCTCAGTGGTCCACCATTGTTTCCTAGATCACCACCTGACTCCTCCCCAATATCCATCCTCATGTCAGGCTTCCAGGCCCTTGAGTATTGTGTGTTCTAGGTCATGTGGAATATGGACAATAAATATATGCCATGCTGGCTGATAGAGAAGTCCCAGCCAGTACACTGTAAGAAAAGTTGGGGAAGATTGTCTCATGTATTGTGGACATCATGCAGACAAAATGTGAGGTCATGGGTATGGCATGGGTCTGCTCTGGGTGAAACTACCAATGATTGGAAGAGACTGGAGTGAAGAGTTTGTGGAGATATATTGTGCTCTACATACATATCTATATCTCTCACATATTTATTAGTCTGTTTATTCATTCATTTATTCTGCAAGAGCCTACCTAGTCCATCCAGGTACAATGTTAGACACTGAAAATGCTGGTTGGAGTCCTTGCCTTTGGGGAACTTACGGTCTAGTGGGAACTATGGGAAATTGGAAAACACAACATAGTATGGTCTGGGGTACCGAAAAACTAGAATGTTTGTACTGAGTTTGCTGGAAACTCATAAGAGGGGCACCTGACCAGGACTTGTGTTTCCATATAGGCTTCTGGAAGGAAGTGACATCTAATCTGAAACCTGAAGCATGAATAATCATTGCACAGGCAAGGGGAGGTGAGAGACAGTGTTCTTGGTAATGTGATTTGGCACATGCGAAGGTCAGAGAAACATGAAAATTCTGTAAAGTTAAAGAAAATGTATAAATTTTCTTATGCTTGTCAAGGGAGAGGGAAATGGTTTGTAAGACCTGGGAATTATTTTCTAAAGGTTTAAAGCAGATAATGTGGAATGAAGTTCAATAGGAAATTTAATTGATATAAGGGTTGTTAGTTGTGCGAAACATATAGGATTTTAGTTTAGACTGAAAGACTAGGGTAAAGTCTTTCTAGTGCGGAGTCTGGTTAAAGAAGAGCCATTAGCCAGATGTCAGAAATGTTAGAATGCCTGGTGTGTTGGGTGGGGGTGCTAGTGGTAATGATCTGTTTCCTGAAAAATTTTGAACATTTATCAAAGAGGAGTTTAGTATACTCTTTAGTACATGGGAAATTTCTAAAAAAATTTTTTCATCATGTTTGTGGTACAGTGCTGGCTGATTTAACTTCCTATATGGAAAAATCATTGAGAAAACAAGGGAAAAAAATTGGTGGCTTGGAAATTAATTTACAAGGGCTATAGTAATGGATCAAGGAAAAGACCCTGAACTGGCTGCCAGGGGCAGTTGGAGGAGTGTGTCTTCTCATTGTCTCCCCCTATTTGCAGGTGAGATTAAGGTCTCAGAGAAACAGATTAGTTGAAAGGTTTTCTCCTTTCTCACTTTCTTTGCACCCATATTATTCGAATCCCCAATCTCTGGTGAAATGAAGAATCTACACATACAATAGAAAGACTGCTGGACTGGAAGTCTAGTATCCTGGATCCTAGTCCTTTCTTTCTTTTTTTTTTAAATTTCAAAATATTAAGGAGGTACAAATGTTTTTGTTACATGGATACCTTTTATAATGCTTAAGTTGGGGCTTTTAGCATGCCCATCACCCGAATAGTGTTCATTGTACCCAATAGGTAGGTTTTTGCCCCTCTCTTCCTCCCTCCCTCCTCCTTCTTGATTTCCTATTACCTTTACATCTCTTTGTACCTGTGTGTACTCATTGATTAGCTCCCATTTATTACAGAGTACATGTGGTGTTTGTTTTTCCATTCCTGAGATACTTCACTTAGGATAATGGTCTCCAATTCTATCCAGGTTGCTGCAAAAAGGACTGAAAGATTGTCTTTTGCAGCAATCTGGTCCTCTTTCTACCATTAAACAATTGTGTGTCCTTGAACAAATTCCTTAACATCTTCGATCTCCAGTTTTGTGTCTGTGAAATAATGGTAAATGTGCTTTGAGTCCCCAGTTTATGCATTGTAGTATCTGTATGTATCTATAGGATGCCCAGTTGAAAAAATGATGCAGATATTGCTACATTCTCCCCTCCCCCGTCCCTATCCGTGGCTGCTGAGAGAGACAATATAGCCATCAGCCAGAGGCATCTCCAGGGAATGGGACCTTCCCTTTTGGGGCCCTACAGCTGACTGAGGGGTATTCAGACGAGGAGCTCCCTACCCGCCAGCCCTCCCAGGTGCTGCTGGCCCAGTGATTCCGGCAGAATGGGGCAGACCCTGAGGCTGAGAGACATCGACCCAGCTTGGGCTCCCCATGAGTGAATTAGGACTGGCACTCCTCTCCCCGATGGGGTCAGGGATTGAACTCCGAGGCCCAGAGGTCAGACCTGCGGACCAGATCCTGTGCACCCAGGTCTCGCATTGCCCGGGGCACAGAAGGGATATTGGGAAGGATCCTACTAAGGTGTGTGTGCCTTCAGGGGCATATCAGCCTGCTTGAGGGCAACCCTGATCCCAAAGGGGGGCCGTGTGCCCAGCCCAGGTGGCGACCCAGTGCAGGGAACCTCCCGGCCTGCATCACAGCCAGGGGAGACCCGGTGGTGTAACGACTGGCCTGCTGGCAGAGGCCCAGGAGAAGCCGCGGAGTTGGGGAGGGTGGAAAGGAGTGAGGCCTGCTCCAGACTGCAGGTCTCAGACAGCCCCACACGCAGACTTTCTGACTGAGTGGGGCCATCCCAGCCCCTCCCTGACAGCTTTTCCGGGAAGCAGAGAACAGGACTTTGACCTCTGCTAACAGCATTTGTGGTGCTCGAGGGCAGGCTTACCCAACCCAGCTCTGCCCAGACTCACTCCCAGACCAGCCCTCACTGAAGTGGAGAATAAGGACACACCTGGAAATCCCAGGGCCCCACCCACCACCTGAGGCACTAGAGTACCTCTCCAGAAGAACAAGAGCTGGTTACAGGACCCAAAAACAACACTGAAAACTGCTCCTCCAAGCAAGTGCCACCTACTGACAGGGAGGACAGTCTGCACACCCTTTTACAGCATCTACTGACTCATCGTACAGGATGTGGTCGAATCTCACCCACAAACACCACCTACTGGCTCAGAGACTAAACAGGGCATGTCATTATCCAAACAAAAACCTAAAAGTAAGAAGCAACAACTGATCCAGATGGGAAGAAATCATTGAAAGAACTCTGGAAATATGAAGACCCAAACGCAAAGCACACCACCAAAGAGGAACCCCAGCCCCTTAGAAATGGACAACAACCAAA
>VBSM01000568.1:1324139-1335087 GCA_008086735.1 Cheirogaleus medius
AGCTGGAACCCATTCTACTAAGTGAAGTATCTCAAGAATGGAAAAACAATCACCGCATGTACTCACCAGCAAATTGGTATTAACGTATCAATACCTAAGTGGACATATAGGAATAACATTTGTCGGGTGTTGGCAGGTGGGAGGGGGGAGGAGGGGATGGGTATATACAAACATAATGAGTGAGATGTGCAACGTTTGGGGGATGGTCATGCCTGAGGCTCTGCCTCGAGGCAGGAGGGGGGCATGGGCAATATATGTAACCATAATATTTGTACCCCCATAATATGCTGAAATAAAAAAAAGAAAAGAAAAGAAAAAAAAAGAAAAAATGATGCAGTCCCTGCTATTTGGTGTCTGCAAATCCATATACATATAGCTGACTGTCATATAATGCCAACGACAAGAACCTTATGAGAGATATAGCTTTCAATGACATAAAAGGGGAACGATAAAAATTTTAGCTTAGTGAAGCTATAAATTTCTTATATCAGTGTTAAAATGTGGGTATGGCCTTGAATGACGTAATGATGGGGGAAAAATAGACCAGCTTGAAGGATCCAATCTGAGAATGTATAGGGCTTATTTTAGGGACACAGCAAGTAGTCAACAATGAATGGATGATGAGGTGTTTGGGAAAAGGTTTTGCTTTTTGAAAAGTGGTTGGCCGAGGCGGGCGGATTGTTCGAGGTCAGGAGTTCGAAACCAGCCTGAGCAAAAGCGAGACCCCATCTCTACTAAAAATAGAAAGAAATTAATTGACCAACTAAATATATATATACAAAAAATTAGCCGGGCATGGTGGTGCGTGCCTGTAGTCCCAGCTACTCGGGAGGCTGAGGCAGTAGGATCGCTTGAGCACAGGAGATTGAAGTTGCTGTGAGCGAGGCTGACACCACGGCACTCACTCTAACCTGGACAACAAAGTGAGACTCTGTCTCAAAAAAAAAATAAAATAAAATAAAAGTGGTTGGGAGCTAGAATCTGGTGGTCTTTGTATGCTCAGCCCAGGGAAGTCCAGAGTTTGCTTATAGGTACTCTAGGGGAAGCAAATATGTTTGGACATACGAATGAAGAGTCAGATCAGTGCTTTAGAAAAATGAGCCTTGATACTCAGCCTTAAAAATAAGGAAATCCTGCTATTTGCAAAAACGTGGATGAAGCTGGAGGACATTATTCTAAGTGACATAAGCCAGGCACAGAAAGACAAATATTGCATGTTCTCACTTATATGTACAATCTGAAATAATAGAACTCATAGAAGCAGAGAGTAGAATGATGGTTGTCAAAGGGTGGGAATGATGGGGAATGAGGAGATGTTGGTCAAAGGGTACAAAGTTGCAGTTAGGAGGAATAAGTGGTAAGTGTTTAAGGTGAAATAAAAGATAACATAAGTTCCTCAATAAATGGTCATTATTGTAACGTTAAAGAGAATTCACTTTGTAAAAACATTCTTTCAAATGTTTTTACAGACCTGATATCTTTATAAGATATCTTTTAGCTGAGGCCTGATATCTTTATAAGATACGTTTTAAATTAAAATAGCAAGAGATTATGTTTTTGAACTTCTCCCAGGGGAGTATTCCCAGGTAAATATCATTTACTTACTGTTCCTTATAAAGACTAAAAGTTTTCTCTGCTCATAAAAAATAAAATAGAAAAATGAGTCTTAGAATATTGGAAATTTCACCTTTATGTTATCTGTGAATACCTCATCCAGGGGCAAGGATTTCAGCATAGACTGAATTCATGTGAAGTGTGGGAAGAGGTTTTTCCAGGTACAGGGCCTTTCTGAGAAGAGCCATTAGCAAAATGGTAGAATGAGTGAGGGATATGTGGGGAGCTAGCAAGTAGGATAATGCTATGTCTCACTCCTAGAAAAAAAAGAAATTTTCATTAGAAGAGATTTGAGTTTATTCTGTCGTCAATGAGAAAAAAAAGAGATTAAAACTTTGTAATTATGTTTATGGTATGATGCTGTGGGATGTGGATTTGTTGTTAGAAAAATCACTGGTATGAATAGCAGTGTAGGAGGTTGAATGAAGCCCGTGAATCAGTCATCAGGGTATGATAATAGACCAAAGGAAAGTCTCTGGAGCAGTGAAAGGGAACCTGGGATTCCTGGGATTAGGACTCTCATTTCATAGATAGAGTTAACATAGAACTTTTCCCCTGTCTGGATTAGGGACAAAGGATACCACACCCCTGCCTGTACAGTGATGTTTATGTGAACAGGCCCTCTATACCATGCTGTGGCTAGAACTCTGCTTTAGGTCACAGTACTAAGAACCTCTGGAATTCTGTCCTCTGTGAGTACTTAGGAAAGTCTCTGTCCCCAAGTCTTTTATTTGCTCTTCACTCTTCCCTGAAATCCCCTCCCAAAGATTGTATTTTAGCCTTTGCTTCCACCTCCTGATTGTTATCCACTCAGAGAGGGAGGCCTCCTCTGACCCTTTTACTTAAAGTATATTACCTCAGCCTGTTCCTAGCACACCCTTTATAACTCTATATCACCATTCCCTGTGTTATTTGCTTCTCATGGCTTTATAAATGTGTGGAATAATTTTACTCATTTTTATACTATATTATTCCACTAGAGGGTATAATACCACAAAATAGAATGTTGTAGGGAGTGTGTCATGTCTTTGCAGAACTCTGTGGGCTATGTTGAGGAAGCTCCTTACAGATGGAAGTGACAGTACAAGGAAAGGTGTGGTCCTTACAGGTATAGGGCCTATATGAATGAAATATCCAGGCATATGAGGAAACTGGAGTATAGAGTATGCTGGAAGATGTGCTATAGTTCACTCAAGTACATGTAGAATGTTCGTTTAGGCACACCTTCCTCCATTTATTAGACATTTTATTGATGACTTCTCCTTACTCTGGTCAGGACAGTGGAAGGGTAATGAGTTCATTGGCTAAAGGTGATGCCTAGATTGGAGGGTGGGATAAAATGAAGAAAGGAACCTAGATGAGACTGTTGGTGTTGCTGGAGGGTGTTAACTAAGGTGGCATCTCTGAGACCTGACTGCTGATTGGTTGTGAGGTGCTTCAGGAGGAGGTAAGACTTAGTTTTTGAGTATGATCTGGGGCTATTAACAGGAAGGCCCAGAGGAGGAGAAGAAGGAGTGAGAGGGTGAAGGAAAATACTCAACTTCCAAGGCTCTAAAGTTCAGGGTGAAGCAGGTACAAATATGTCCAGGTGACCATAATTGAAGGATAAGCATGACAGTTTTACTCATCAAAATAGAGACTTCAGTGAGAACTTAGGGATTAAACTGATTTGCCACCTGGAGGTGACAGACATGCTCAAATTTGGGCACAAATTGGAATAACAAAAATGTAGGTGAAGATGATTTCAATTTGTAGGTGATAGCCTGAGATTTTTGGGACTGTATTTGGGAAACGGCAGGCAGTCGCACATGTGAGGAGTGTTCACAAGGTTAAAAATGTATATAAAAAGGCAAGCAGCTGCCTCTCTCCACCAGGCACATGCTGCAGGCTGAAGTTTCCATGGAGAGTAGGTTCCATGCCTTTCCTCTTGGAGGCCTGCAGTGGACCCAGGGTTCCCAAATGGGGAGCTCCCTGCCCACTGGTGTTTCGTGGAGTCACACACCAGTGGGACAAACAAGGAGGCTGGCCCGTGTCCCCCAGACTTGAGTGGATTACTGGGGACACAAGGGGAAGATCTGAGGGCTGGACTTGGGTGTCAAGGAAGCCCACGTGGATAGCACTGATGGTAGAATACTGTGGGGTTCTGAGACATGGGGAGCTGGGAGAGCACCCATCCCCCCTGCAGGAAAACCACCCAGTTGGATTAGGGTGGATCCTACAGCGAGGAAGAGCGCAGCTCCTGGAGCCATAGCAACCAGGTGCTGTATTCAGGTGCTCTGGCTGACCTGGACCTGTGGCTACTGCCCCATGTATTCCAACCAGGAAAGAAGTTTAAGCCAAGAATTTGGGTAGTGGCTGCCTCTCTCCAGTGGGCACATTCTCCAGACTGAGGCCTCCACAGAGAGTGGGGCCCACGCCTTTTCCCTTGAAGACTTATAGTGGACCCAGGGTGCTCAATTTGGGAGCACCCTACCCGCTGGTGTTTCGCAGAGATGCACACTAGTGGGTCAGATATGCAGACTGGAGGGAGGTTTGAGAGCTGAACAACCAGATTGTGAATCTCAGACAGCCCTGTCTCCACAAGCAGACTTTCTGGTTGGGTGGGGCGACTTCAGCCCCTCCATGGTGGGTTTCCCTAGAAGCTGGGAGAAGACCTTTGAACCATGCTGAAACATCTACCTTATCAGCTGTTGTGGAACCTGAAAGTGGGCTCGCCCAACCCAGCCCTGTCCAGCCTCACTCCCCCACACACATCCCCTGTGGAAGAGGAAAAGGACTCACCTGGAAGTTCTAGGGACCCACTCACCACCTGGGGCATTTGAATGCTCCACCTGAGGAACTAGAGCCAGTCACAGGTCTCAAAAGCAACATAGCTTATTCCTTCTGGCAAGCACCACCTACTGACAGGAAGGTCAATTTGCACAGCCCTTTACAGCAGTTACTGACTTGATTAGACAGGGTGAAATTGATTCTCACCCACAAGCACCACCTACTGTCTCAGAGATTAAACTGGGCATGCCAATACATTTCACACTGCTAAGAAGACCACAGGGGTGGGAAAGAGAAAGAATTTCAAAGACTTCCATCCACTTTCATCAAAATGAGGCAGGGAATGTGTCCACACACATAGCTCAGCACTGCTACAGCCTATAAGCAACTAGCAACTGAGACAACCACCACACAAAGGATATCTAAAATCAAGGTATCTATCCAGAACCTAGATCGATATCAAAGCACCCACAAACAAAGCCAAAGGGCCTTATCCAACATATTCTACAAACATACTGTATGAGTGGGCAGGGGAAGCCCCATCTAAATAAAAGAAAGTTCAAAAATAAGAAGCAACAGCTGCTCCAGATGAGAAGGAATTGGTGAAAGAACTCTGGAAATATGAAAAATCTGAGTGAAAGGACACCTCCAAAAGGGAAGACCAGCTCTATAGCAATGGATACCAACCAACATGAAAATATTGAGATGACAGATAAAGAATTCCAAATATGGATTGCAAGGAAGCTCAATGAAATTCAAGAGAAAATGGAAAACCAACTGAAAGAAACCAGAAAAACAATTCAAGAAATGAATGAAAAATTCACTAAAGAGATTGACAAATTAAAGAAAAACCAAAAGAGAACTTCTAGAAATGAAAAATTAATTTAAGGAAATACAAAACACAGTGGAAAATTTTAAGAATAGACTAAACCAGGCAGAAGAAACAATATCAGAGCTTGAAGACAGCTCTTTCAAATTAACTCAGCCAAAAATAATGAACAGAGAATTAAGAGGAATGAACAATGTCTGTGAGAAATATGGTATTATGTAAAATAGCCAAATATAAGAATCATAGGCATCCCTGAGGGTGATGAAGAAAATTCACAAGGGATGGAAAACCTATTTGAGGGAATAATTCAGGAAAACTTCTTTGGTCTTGCTAGAGATTTAGATATCCAGACACAAGAAGCTCAATGGACACCTAGGAGACTCATCACAAAGAGGCAATCATAAAGAAACTTAGTGATCAGACTGGCCGAAGTCAACATGAAGTAAATTTCAAAGGAAAACCCATCAAGCTAACTGCAGACATTTTAACTGAGACTTTACAAGCTAGAAGGGATTGGGGCCCTAGGGAGAAATAAAGACTTTTCCGGACAAGCAAATACTGAGGGAATTTGTCAAGACCGGCTCTGCCTTGCAGGAAATACTCAGAACTGCATTATACATGGATCAGCATGGTGGTCACCCACCAGTGTAAAACCACCCAAAAGCTTAAAGCTCAGAGCTCATATAAAATAATAGAACAAGAGGTAAAACAAAGCAACAATATAATACCCAACAGGATGAACAGAACAACATCTCACATATCAATTCTGTCAATCAACATGAATAGTTTGAATTCCACACTCAAGAGACATAGGCTGGTTGAATGGATGAAAAAATACAACCAAAGTATCTGCTGTCTCCAGGAACACATCTAACCCTCAAGGACTCTTACAGACTCAAGGTTAAGGGACGGAAAAAATTATTCCATGCAAATGGAAACCAAAAGAAAGCAGGTATATCCATCCTTGTATCAGATATAATTGCCTTTAAATTAACAATAGTAAAGAAAAAGATGGTCATTATATAATGATAAACAGAGCAATTCAACAAGAAGACATAACAATCATAAATATTTATTCACCTAACATAGGAGTGCCCAGATTCATAAAGCAAACCCTACTAGATCTAAGTAGACAGATAAATAGCAGCATCATAACTGCTGGGGACTTCAACATCCCACTGACAGAACTGGACAGATCATTCAACCAGAAAATAAATAAATACTGGACTTAAATGGGACACTAGAACAATTGGGCTTAACAGACATTTATAGAACACTTTACCCCAAAATTACTGAATATACATTCTTTTCATCAACACATGGAACATTCTCCAATTTGATCATATTTTCGGCCACAAATCATGGCTCAACAAATTCAAAAAATTGGACACATACCATGTATCTTCCCACATGACAATGGAATAAAACTAGAAATAAACTCCAAGAGAAAAACCCAATTTTACTCAAAGTCATGGAAATTAAACAACGTGTTGCTGAACGATTATTTGGTCAATGATGATATTAAGATGGAAATCAAAAGATTCTTCAAACTGAATAACAAAGGGAACACAAGTTATCAAAATCTTTGGGATTCAGCAAAAATAGTCCTAAGGGGAAAATTCATAGCCTTAAATGCCTAAAACAAAAAGACAGAAAGATTACAAATTAACAATCTAATGATGCACATCTCAAGGAACCAGAAAAGGAAGAGCAAACCAAACTCAAAGTTAGCAGAAGTAAAGTTGGTTTTTGAAAAGATAAACAAAATAGATAGACATCTTGCTACCTTAACCAGGAATAGAAGAGAAAGGACCTTAATAAGCTCAATCAGAAATGAAAAGGAGATATATTACTACTGATACCACAGAAATACAAAATATCATCTGAGTACTGTGAAAATCTCTATGCACATAGACTCAAAAACGTAGAGGAAATAGACAAGTCCCTGGAATCACACAATCTACCAAGACTCAATTGGAAGAAACAGAACTCCTGAACAGACCACAAATGAGCAACAAGTTTGAAGCAGCAATAAAAAATCTTTCAACAAAAAAAGGCCCAGAGCAGATTTATTCACAGTCAAATTTTATCAGACCTACAAAAAAGAGTTGGTACCTATACTGCAGAAATTATTCCACAACAATGAGAAGTAGGGAATCCTCCCCAACTCATTCTGTAAATCCAGTATTACCTTGATACCAAAGCCAGGAAAGGACACAACAAAAAAGGAAAATACAAACCAATATCCCTTATGAATATAGATGAAAAAATCCTCAGTATAATACTAGCAAACCAAATTCAACAGCACATCAAAAATAATAATAATAATAATCCACCATGACCAAGTAGGCTTCTTCCCAGGGATACAAGGATGGTTTGACATATGCAAATTGATAAATATGATTCACTACATAAACAGAAGCAAGAACAATGATCATATGATCATCTCAATAGATGCAGAAAATGCATTAGACAAAATTCAACACTCTTTCACAATAAAAACCCTCAACAAGCTAGGCATAGAAGGAACATATCTAAAAGTTATAAAAGCCATATAGACTGACCCACAGCCAACATCATACCTAATGAGGAAAAGCTGAAAGCATTTCCAATAAGACCTGGAACAAGACAAGAATGCTCATTATCACCACTTCCATTCAACATAATGCTGGAAGTCAGAGCAGACAGGCAAGAGAAAGAAATTAAGTGTATCCAAATGGGGAAAGAGGATGTCAAACTATCACTTTTTACTGTTGATATGATCTTATATCTAGAAAACCCCAAAGATTCCACCAAGAAAATCATGGGATTGATAAATAAATTTAGCAAAATCTCAGCATACAAAATCAATGTATACAGATCAGTAGCATTCCTATACATTAATAACAGTTAAGCTGAGAATCAAATCCAAGACTTGATACCATTCACAATAGCAACAAAGAAGATAAAATACCTAGGAATATACATAACAATGAGGTGAAAGATCTCTACAAAGAGAATTATGAAACAGTGAGGAAATCACAGATGATACTAACAAATGTAGAAACATATCATGCTCATGGATCAGAGTAATGCAAATTAAAACCATAATAAGATATTACCTTACGCTTGTTAGGATGGCTTTTATTAAAAAGTTCAGTAACAATAGATCCTGGCATGCATGCAGAGAGAAAGGAACACTTCCACACTGTTGGTAGGATTGCAAATTAGTACAACCTCTATGGAAAATAGCATGGAGATATCTAAAAAAACTAAAAGTAGCCCTAGACCTACCATTTGATTCAGCAATTCCTCTACTGGGTATTTACCCAAAGGAAAAGAAGTCATTTTATCAAAAAGACACCTGCACTTGAATGTTTATTGCAGCACAGTTCACAATTGCAAAGATGTGGAATCAACCCAAGTGCCCATCAACTCATGGGTGGTATGTGGTATATGTACCATGGACTACTACTCAGCCATGAAGGATGGCTTAATGCCTTTTGCAACAATTTGAATAGAACTGGAGACCATTATCCTAGGTGAAGTATCTAAAGAGTGGAAAAACAAACACACCACATGTTCGTTCTCTCTCTCTCTCTCTCTCTCTCTCTCTCTCTCTCTCTTTTGAGACAGAGTCTCACTCTGTTGCCTGGCTACAGTGCAGTGGCATCAGCCTAGCTCACAGCAACCTCAAACTCCTGGGCTCAAGCAATCCTCCTGCCTCAGCCTCCCAAGTAGCTGGGACTACAGGCATGCGCCACCATGCCTGGCGAATTTTTTCTATATATTTTTAGTAGTCCAACTAATTTCTTTCTATTTTTAGTAGAGACGGGGTCTCGCTTTTGCTTGAACTCCTGACCTCAAGCGATCCTCCCACCTTGGCCTCCCAGAGTGCTAGGATTACAGGTGTGAGCCACCATGGCCGGCCCACATGTACTTCCTATTGAATTGTAACTAATTAATGAGTACACATGTGCTTAGAGGGAAGTAAAACTCAATGGAAACATCTGCTTCATCATCACCGTAGTGTGGGTGGAGACCATGTATAGAGCCTGAATTTGCACCTGCACCTTTCCATAATGAGGCATCCTTCTTCCTCCCTGCCAGGGTAGTGTTAGAGAAGAACAAGTGTGGAGCTGGGACTTTTGTCCCTGCTGGGAGATGACAGAGTTTCCTCTCCATAGTGTCAGTATAAATCATGTGGGGAGCCTGGGTGGTGGGCACATCTATAGCCCAGACTGAAGCATTACAGATGCAATCTGGATAACCTAAAACATTTGTACCCCTTAATATTTTTAAATAAAAAAAGAACTGTGAGAAATAAATAAATTTTTGTTGTTTATAAGCTACCCAGTTTGTGGTATTTTGTCATAGCAGCTGGAACAGACTAAGACATCATATATATGATTTTCAAATATCGTCCCCCATTCTGTAGATGTGATTTTACTATTTTGATAATGTTGTTTGATGTATAAAAGTTTTTAACGTTTTTTTATTTCAAAATATTACGGGGGTACGTAATAGTCTGAAATTTAAAAAAAAACCCCACAACTCAGAAGAAGGAATTTAATTTTAAAAGTCTCCTAGCATCAAAGTTAGGTTTGATATCTGAGTATTATTATTTATCTAATTCCCTGCTACTGGGCAATCTTCCCAACCATTAATTCCTAGTCATTATTGTTTGCATATAATTCTAATAATCCTGATTTAGCATTTTCTGAATAAATGAGAAACAGCAAATTAAAGTGGACACATAGAGAGCAATAAAAAATTGCATGTATAAGCTTGACAGAAAAATAATTAGAATGAGGAATTATACTTTGCATAATGTTATCTGAGAGTTTGCTTGTTAAATAAGGACTGCATTTTTATACAAAATCTTGGTTACTTAAAAAAATATTATGGGAGTACAAATGTTTCTGTTTACATGTGTCAATTTTGTTATTCTTGAGTCAGGGTTATAAGTGTGCCTATCAACCATATAGTGTTCATTGTACATGTTAGGTAGGATTTTGACCGTCCCCTCCTCCTTGTTCCCCGCTGTTTGATTTCCACTGAATTTTACTGCCCTCTTTGCACATGTATGCTCATTGGTTAGTTCTAATTTAGTAGCAATAACATGTGGTGTTTTGTTTTTCCATTCTTTAGATACTTCACTGAGGATAATGGTCTCAAGTTCCATCCAAAGTATTGCAAAAGGCATTAAGTCATCCTTCTTTGTGGCTGAGTAGTACTCCATAGGATACATATCTCATATGTGTTTAATCCACTCATAAATTGATGGGCACGTGTGTTGAATCCACATCTTTGCAATTGCAAATTGTGCTGCAAAAACATTCGAGTGCAGGTGTCTTTTTCATAAAATCACTTCTTTTCTTTTGTGCAAATACCTTGTAGTGGGCTTGCTGGATCAAATTGTAGGTCTACTTTTAGTTCTCTGAGTAATCTCCATACTCTTTTCCATAGAGGTTGTACAAATTTGAAGGCCCACCAACAGTGTGTAAGTGTTTCTTTCTCTCTGCTTTCATGGCAGCATCTATTGTTTTTTCACTTTTTAATAAAAACCATTCTAAGTGGTAATGTGATATCTCACTGTGGTTTTCATTTGCATTTCCCTGGTGATTAGTGATGTTGAGCATTTTTTTTTTCATATTTTTTTTTAAGACAGAGTCTCGCTCTGTTGCACGGGCTAGAGTGCCGTGGCGTTAGCGTAGCTCACAGCAACCTCAAACTCCTGGGCTCAAGCAATCCTTC
>VBSM01000568.1:1335187-1345242 GCA_008086735.1 Cheirogaleus medius
CTGTGCAGAAGCTTTCTAATTTAATCAAGTCCCATTTATTTATTTTTGTTGTTTTTGTGATTGCCATTGGGTTCTTCTTCATAATTGTTTTGCCCAGGCCAATACCTAGAAGAGTTTTTCCAACATTTTCTTCTAGAATTCTTATGGTTTCATGCCTTACATTTAAGTCTCTTATCCATCTTGAATTAATTTTTGTGAGTGGTGAGAGGTAGGTCTCCTATTTCATTCTTCTGCATGTGGCTATCTGATTTTCCCAGAACCATTTATTGAATAGGGTTTCTTTTCCCCAGTGCATATTATTGTCTGCTTTATCAAAGATCAGTTGGCTATATGTGGATGATTTTATATATGAGTTCTCTGTTCTGGTCCACTGATCTGTGTCTCTATTTCTATGCCAATTCCATGCTATTTTGGTTACTGTAGCCTTGTAGTATAGTTTGAAATCTGGTAATGTGATTCCTCCAGATTCTTTCTTTTTGCTTAAGATTGCTTTTGCTATTTGGGCTTTTTACTGGTTCCAAATGAAGTGTAAAATTATTTTCTCTAGGCCTGTGAAATATGACATTGGTATTTTAATGGGGATTGCATTGAGTATGTAAATCACTTTGGGCAGTATGGACATTTTAACAATATTGATTCTACTGATCCATGAGTATGATATGCTTCTCCATCTGTTTGTATCATCGGCAGTTTCTTTCCTCAGTGTTTTGTAGGTCTCTTTGTAGAGATCTTTCACCTCCTTGATTAAGTAAGTATATTCCTAGGTATTTTATTTTCTTTGTAACTCTTGTTAATGATATTGAGTCTTTGATTTGATTCTCAGCTTAACTGTTATGGGTGTATAGAGATGCTACTGATTTGTGTCCATTGATTCTGTACCCTGAGACTTGTCTGAATTTATTTATCAATCCCATGATTTTCTTGATGGAGTCTTTGGGGTTTTCTATATATAAGATCATATCATCAGCAAAAAGTGATAGTTTGACCTCTTCTTTCCCAAATTGGATACCCTTTATTTCCTTGTCTTGCCTGATTGCTCTGGCTAGGACTTCTGGCACTATGTTGAATACAAGTGGTGACACTGAGCACACTTTTCTTATTCCAGTTCTTCATGGGAATGCTTTAAACTTTCCCCATTCAGTATGATGTTGGCTGTGGGTTTGTCATATATGGCTTTTGTAATCTTAACATATGTTTCTTCTGTGCCTAGTTTTTTGAGGGTTTTTATCATGAAAGTGTTCTGAATTTTGTCAAATGCATTTTCTGCAGCTGTTGAGATGATCGTATGGTCTTTGTTGTTGCCTCTGTTTATGTGGTGAATCACATTTATCGGTTTACATTGTAAACCATCCTTTCATCCCTGGGATGAAGCCCACTTGGTTATGGTGTATTTTTTTTGATGTGCTGTTGAATTCACTTTGCTAGAATTTTATTGAGGAGCTTTGCATATATGTTTATAAGGGATATTGGTATGTAATTTTCTTTTTTTGTTCTTTCCTTTTCTGGATTTGGTGTTAAGGTGATACTGGCTTTGTAGAATGAGTTGGGGATGATTTCTTCCTTCTCAATGTTTTAGAATAATTTCTGCAGTATGGGTACCAACTCTTCTTTGTAGGTCTGGTAAAATTTGTATGTGAAACCATGGTCTGGGGCTTTTCTTGTTGGAAGTTATTTTTATTACTGCTTTAATCTCCTTGCTCATTATTGGTCTGTTCAGGAGTTCTATTTCTTTCTCTTTGGGCCTTGGCAAATTATTGTTTCCAGGAGTGTTTCCAGGAGTTTATCCATTTCCTCTATGCTTTAAGTTTATATACATAGAGATTTTCATAGTATTCACTAATATTATTTTGTATTTCTGTGGTATTACTTGTAATATCTCCCTTTTAGTTTCTGATAGAGTTTATTTGAGTCCTTTCTTTTCTTTTCCTGCTTACTCAATTTTGTTTATCTTGTCAAAGAACCAAGGTTTTGTTTCATTGATCCTTTGTATTGCTTTTTGGTTTTCCATTTTGTTTAGCTCTGCTCTGACCTTTCTTATTTCTTTTCTTCTGCTAGATTTGCCTTTCGTTTGCTCTTCCTTTTGTATTTTCTTGAGAAGTGTCATTAGATTGTTAATATGTGATCTTTCTGTCTTTTTGATGTAGGCATTTAAGGCTGTGAATTTTCCTTTTAGGAATAATTTTGCCGAATCCTATAGATTTTGGTAGCTTGTGTCCCCTTTGTCATTCAGTTTGAGGAATCTTTCCATTTCCATCTTAATGTAATTATTGACCCAATAATTGTTCAGTAGCAGGTTTTTTAATTTCCATGACTTTGTGTAGAATTGAATGTTTCTCTTGGAGTTTATTTCTAGTTTTGTTCCACTGAGAACTGGTCTGTGAAGATACCTGTTATGATTTCCATTTTTTAAAATTTGTTGAGACATGTTTTATGGTATATGATATGATCAGTCTTGGAGGATGTTCCATGTGCTGATGAGAAGAATGTATATTCAATAGTTTTTGTGTAAAATGTTCTGTAAATTTCTGTTACACCCATTTGTTCTAATGTCCCATTTAAGTCTCATGTTTCTGTATTCATTTTCTGTTTAGATAATCTGTCTGGTTCTGTCAGTGGGGTGTCGGAGTCCCCAGCAATTATTGCTGTTTATCTCTTTGCTTAGATCTCATAGTGTTTGCTTTATCAATCTGTGCATTCCTGGTTTAGGTGCATAAATATTTAGCATTGTTATGTCTTCTTGTTGAATTGCTCTGTTATCATTATATAATGACCATCTTTGTCTTTCTTTACTATTGTTGATTTAAAGTCAATTTTTTTGTGATATGAGAATGGCTACCTCTGCTATCTTTTCATTTCTATTTCTATCTGTTATTTTTTTCTATCCCTTCACCTTCAGTCTGTATGAGTCCTTGAGGGTTAGATGTGTTTCCTGGAGACAGAAGATACTTGGGTTGTATTTTTTCATCCATTCAACCAGCCTATGTCTCTTGAGTGGGGCATTCAGACTGTTCACATTGATTAATAGAATTGATATGGGGGATTCTGTTCTGTTCTTCCTGTTGGGTAATACCTTATTGCTTTGTTTTTACTCTTGTGTTATTGTTTTATATGAGCACTGAGCTTTAGCTTTTAGGTGGCTTTATACTTGTGGATGTCTATTGTGGTAATCCATGTATAATGCAGTTCTGAGTATTTCCTGCAGGGTAGGTCTGATCTTGATAAATTCCCTTAGTGTTTGCTTGTCTGGAAAATCTTTATTTCTCCTTCATATATGAAACTTAGTTTTGCAGGATATAAAATTCTAGACTGGCAGTTATTCTGTTTAAGAAGACTGAAGATGGGACCCCAATCCCTTCTGGCTTTTAAGGTCTTACTTGAGAAATCTGCAGTTAGCCTGATGGGCTTTCCTTTGTATGTTCCTTGATGTTTTTGCCTCATGGTTTGCAGGAGTTCCTCCTTCATGTTGATTTTGGCCAATCTAATGACTATGTGTATTGGTGATTGTCTTTTTGCAATGAATCTCCGAGGTATTTGTTGAGCTTCTTGTACCTGGATGTATAAATGTCTAGCAAGACCAAGGAAACTTTCCTTAATTATTTCCTCAAATAGGTCTTCCATCCCTTGTGCATTTTCTTCTTCACCCTCAAGGGTGTCTGTGATTCTTATATTTGACCCTTTAACATAATCCCATATTTCTTGTAGGCTTTTTTCACTCCTCTTAATTCTCTGTTCATTATTTCTGACTGACTGAGTTAATTCAGAAGAGTTGTCTTCAAGCTCTGAGACTTTTTCTGCCTGGTATAGTCTATTCTTAAAACTTTCCACTGTGTTTTTTATTTCTTTAAATGAAATTTTTATTTCAAGAAGTTCTATTTGTATTTTTTAATATGTCCCTCTTTTTAATAATTATTTCATTCATTTCCTGATTTGTTTTTCTGGTTTCTTTGAGTTGGTTTTTTATTTCCTCTTGGATTTCATTGAGCTTCCTTATGATCCATATTTGGAATTCTTTGTCATTTCAATATTTTCACTTTGGTTGATATCCATTGCTAGAGAGCTTATGTTTCCTTTTGGAAGTGTCCTTTCACTCTAATATTTCATACTTCTGGAATTCTTTTGCTGACTCTTTCTTATCTGGAGCAGCTGCTGCTTATTTTTTACTTTCTTTTGTTTAGATGGATCTTTTTTTTTTTACTCCCTCACTCATAAGGGAGTGTGTAGCATATGTTAGGTAACAACCTTTGGCTTTTGCTTTGCTTGTGGGTACTTTGATGGTGACCTAGGTTCTGGATGGATGCCTTTGTTATAGATGTCCTTACCATGGTGGTTTTCTCAGTTGCTAGTTATTTGTGGGCTATAGCAGTGGTGAGTTATGTGTGTGTCAAAATTCCCTTCTCTTTTTGATAAGGGAAGATGGAGGTGTTTGAGATCATTTCTCTTTCCCCAGCCCTGTGGTCTTTTTAATAGTATGAATTGTATTGGCATGCCCAGTTTAATTGCTGAGTCAGTAGGTAGTGTTGTGGGTAAGAATCAACCGTATCCTCTATGATTGATTCAGTAGCTGCTGTAAAGGGCTGTGCAAATTGACCACCCTGTCAGTAGGTGGTGCTTGCTGGAAGGAACAAGCTTCAGTGTTGATTTTGGAATCTGTAACCCCCCTGTATCCCCTCAGGTGAAGTATTCAAATACCCTAGTTGGTGGGTGGGCCCTCGAGCTTCCAGGTGAGTCCTTATTCTCCACCACAGCAGAGGCTTGTGAGAGAGTGAGGTTGGTTGGAGTGGGGCTGGGCTGGGTGACCCCAAGGGCAAGCTTCACAAATGATGGTAAGGTAGCTGTTTCAGAGTGGGTCAAATGTCCATCCCTAGGTTTCTGGGGTAAGCTATTGGAGATGGGCTGAGGTGGCCCCAGCCAGCCAGAAAGTCTGCTTGTGGAGGCATTGACTTTGAGATCCTCAATATGGCTGTCAGGAGCGTGTTTCACTCTTCTCCCCACTACCCTGCTCTGTGGTCTTCCTGGAGCATCTGCTGGCAGGCAGGATCTCAAACTAGCTGAGCTCCCCAGCATTGGTGCTATAGGCTGGGAGCTTCCCTGTCCAGGATCCCACCCTGGGCTGAGAGCATGGCTTTCCTATGGGAGGAGGGGTGCTGCATGAGTCTACTGTGGCTGGGATCCACACTGTGCTCTTTTCAGTTCTGCCCATGCACGCTCCCTCGCCTCCTGAGATCTGTTCACAAATCTCCCCTACATGCCCCTGAGCAACACAATCGAATCCTGTGGGTATGGAATCTGGCCTGCGGGCCTGTCCCTGGGTCCCCAAAGATCAATCCCTGACCATAGCAGGGAAATGTGTGCTTGTCCAGAGTTGCCTATGCTCAAGCAGGTTTGATTTCCCTCCACTGTGGGGTGTGCCCTGTGCTGATGGAACACCTGGGCAAGCAGCACCAGGGAGAGCTGGTGAGCAGGGAGCTCACAGTTAGAGCATCCCTTATTCCTCTGAAGTTCTTTAAGAGGAAATATTTGAGCCCCACTCTCTGTGGAAGTCCCAATCAAAGGGAAGCGGTAGGTCCTTAGAGCTGCAGCAAAAGCATGTCTCTCATCAGCTACAGGTGGGGTAGGGGGACAGGAGGAAAAGTGTCTGAATGGAAGAGAACTAGCACTGTGGTCATCTCTGTCCCTCTCTCTGGAAGACAGCCTGCTCATTATGTCCAGGCTCTGGGGTCACACCAATTCACCGGGACCCACCAGCCCTCTGTGGCTCCCACAGTCTGGGCCAGAGTTGGGAAATATTTATGGGGGAATGATCAAGACAAAAACTGAGGGGCTGAAGCTCTGGGGAAGACAGGAGTGCATGGTGGGTGGAGAAGCAACATGGCACCTGCCATCTCAGCTCAGGTCTGTGGTGATGAAAAGTGCCCCAAAGGGGCTGTTGGCCTGTTGCTTTGTCCTGAACAGCTCCCAGTTCACTGGCAGGGGCATCTTTTGGGCTCATGAGGGTAGAAAAGCTCTCCAGCAGCTTGGGAGCCTGCTGGCTGCCAGAGATGTAAAGGAGGGAGAAAAACTGCTCCACCTACGCTTTTCACCGGACTCTAAGCCTCTTTGGGATTGACCTCTGCTGTTATATTGCTCCTTCTTGTTCTGCTCTGCAACTTTTTCCTGTAGAATGTCTTTTAGGTTCTGGTACTTCTTCCTTGGAATTATAGCTGGTCTATGATTGTTTGTTTATTTGTTTCTTTTACATCTAAAACTCTTCCTTTTTTTCTAAGATAATCTGGCAGCTGGTGTCTCTGGTCAGCTATCTTGTCTTTCTCCCCAAAGTTTTTAACTTTGATAAAGTTCAGCACATCTATTTTTTTTAGTTGCTCATGCTTTTGGTGTTATATACAAGAAATCATCTCCAAATCCAATGTCATGAAACTTTTCCCCTATATTTTCTTCTAAGAGTTATATAGTCTTAGCTCTTACATTTATATCTTCAATCCATTTTGAGTTAGTTTTTGTATAGGGTATAAGGTAAGGCTTCAACTTCATTTTTTGTATATGAATATCCAGTTTTCACAGCACCATTTATTGAACAATGTCCATTTACAATTGAATGGTCTTGATACCCTTGTTGAAAATCATTTGTCCATGTGTACAAGGGTTTATTTCTATTCTATTCTATAGAATTTCTACTCTGTTTCTACTGAGTATATTCTATTCTATTATTTTCATTACCATAGATTTGTATTGTTTTGAAATCAGGAAGCATAAGTCTTCCAACTTTTTTATTCTTTTTCAAGGTTCTTCTTGCTATTTTGGGTTGCTTGAGATTCCATATGAATTTTAGGATTGATTTTTCTTTTGCTGCAAAAATAATCTTTGAGATTTTGATAGGGATTTCATTGAATCAGTAGATGGCTTTAGGTAGTATTGACAACTTAACAATATTAATTGTTCCAAATTATGAACATGAGCTATCTCTCTTTTTGTTTATGTTTTCTTTAATTTATTTCCCCAGTGTTTTATATTTTCAGCGTACAAATCTTTTACCATTTTGATTAAGTTATTCCTAAGTATTTTATTCTTTTTGATGCTATTGTGTATAGAGTTGTTCATTTCTTTTTCAGATTGTTCATTGTTACTATATAGAAATGCAAATGACTTTGTGTGTTTATTTTGTTTATTCCAAATGTTCTGAATTCATTTATTAGTTCTAACATTATTTTTATGGAATCTTTATGGTTTTCTATGTATAAGATAATGTCATCTACAAAATAAATAGTTTTAATTAATTCTTCATTTCCAGTTTTGACCCCTTTAAGGAAAAACTTCCAATACTATGTTGAATAGAAATGGTGAAAGTGGGTATCTTTGTCTTTTTCCTGATCTTATAGGAAAGTTTTCAGTCTTTCATCATTGAGTATGATATTAGTTATGGGTTCCCCTATTATTAACATTTTGCATTAGCATGGTACATTTTTTATAATTGATGAGTCAATATTGATACATTATTATAACTGAAGTTCATAGTTTACACTAGCGTTCAATCTCTGTATTGTACTTCCAGGGATTTTCACAAATGTATGACATGTATCCACATTTACAGTATCATACAGAATAGTTTTGCTGACCTAAAATCCACTGTGTCCACCTATTTATCCCTTCCTCCTCCCCTGGAGCTTCCAGAAACCACTGATCTTTTTATTCTCTGCAGTTTTACCTTTTCCAGAAAGTAATATTGTTACAATTATACAATATAAAGCTTTCTAAGACTGGCTTGTTTCACTGGACAATATTCATTTAAGTTTCCTTCATGTCATTTTGTGGTTTGATGGCCAATTTCTTTTTATTGCTAAATAATATTCTGTTGTATGGATGTACTACAGTATATCCATTCACCTACTGAAGGAAATCTTGGTTGCTTTCATGTTTTGGCAATAATGAATAAAGCTGCTATAAACGTTCACTTGCAGGTTTTTGTATGGACATAAGTTTTTTACTCATTTGTGTAAATACTAAGAAGTGTGATTGCTGGATCACATGGTAAGAATATGTTTACTTTTATAAGAAACTGCCAAAATTTCTTTCAAAGTGACTATAACATTTTGTATTCCTACCAGCAATGAATAAGACTTCTGGTATCCCACATCCTAGCTACCATTTGGTGTTTCAGTCTTATGGATTTTAACCATTCTAATAGATCTGTAGTGGTATCTCATTGTTGTTTTGATTTGCAATTCCATAATGACATGATGTTAATCATCTTTTCATATGCTCATTTACCATCTGTATATCTTCTTTGGTAAGATGTCTGTTTAGGTCTTTATTCTATTTTTAAACTGAGTTGTTTTATTATTCTTGAGTTTTAAGAATTATTTGCATATTTTCAATACCATATAAGTGTTTTGCAAAGATTTTTTCCAGTATGTGGCTTATCTTTTCATTCTCATAAAAGTGTCTTTCATAAAGTATAATTAAAACACCATATATCAAAATTTGATAGATGTCTTAGAAAGAAATTTATAGTTTTCATGCCTATATTAGAAAAGAAAAATGTTTAAAATCAATGAGCTAAACTTCCACCATAAGAATCTGAGAAAAAAGCACAAATTAGCTGAAAGTAGTAGAATTAAAAGTTCAAAGAATGAGTGGAAGTCACTTAAATTGAACATAAACAATACAAAAAAATCAACAAACAATAGGTGGATTTTTAAAAAACTGACAGTATTGACAACCATCTAGCAAAACTGGTGAAGAAAAAAGAGAAGAAAGACAATTTATTAATATCATGAATAAAAGATGAGTCAACTGTACAAATTCTATAGACATTAAAAAGATATTAATAATAAGGGGATAGTACCACTAATATAATGTTAACTTGATGCTATCAGTGGGGTTTTTGTAGATATTCTTTATGAAGTTGGGGAAGTTTCCCTCTTCTCCTAGTTTTATGAGAATTTTTATCATGAATGGGTGTTGAATTTTGTCAAATGCTTTTTCTGCTTTAATTAATATGATCATTGAATTTCTTCCTTAGCCTGTTGATATGCTGTATTATAATGATTAATTTTTGAATGTTGAACCAGTCTTGCATACCTAGAATGAATCCCATTTGGTTATGGAATATAATTCCTTTTATAGATTGTTGTATTTGATTGGCTAATATTTTATTGACGATTTTTACATCTGTGTTCATGAGAGGTGTTGGTCTACAGTTTCCCTTTATTGTAATATCTTTATTTGATTTTCATATTAGTGTAACAATTGCTTCATAGGATAACTTAGGAAGTGCTCCATCCGTTTCCACTGTTTGGAAGTTATTTTGGACAATGGGATTATTTCTTCATTAAATGTTTGATAGAATTTACCAGGGAAACCATCTAGGCCCAGTGCTTTCCTTTTTGGAAGATTATTAATTATTTATTAAAATTTTAAAAATAGATATAGGCTTATTCAGATGATTCATTTCTCTTTGTTGAGATTTCCTAGTTTATGTCTTTCAAGTAATTGGCCCACTTCATTGAAGTTATCAAATGTGTGAACATAAAGTTGTTCATAGTGCTCCTGTATGATCCTTTTGATGTCCATGACATCAGTAGTGATGACCCCTCTTTTGTATCTGCTATTGGCAATTTTTGTCTTCATTTTTATTTTATTAGTCTGGCTAGATGTATTGGTCTTTCCAAATAATCAGCTTTTGGTTTTGTTAATTTTTCTCTTCAGTTCACTGATTCTTTTCCTGGTTGTGTCAAATCTACTGATGAACCCTTTAAGGGCATTTTTCATTTCTCTTTAAATGTTTAGAAAAAAATTCCCAGCATTCCTTTTGATTCTTTCTTAGAGTTTCCATCTCTCTGCTTACACTATTGTTTCTAGGCTACAAACCTGTACAGCATATTACGTACTGAATACTGTAGGCAATTGTAACACTATGGTAAGTATTTATGTATCTAAACATATCTAAATATAGAAAAGGTACAGTAAAAATAAGGTATAAAAGATAAAAAAAAATGGCATACCTGCACAAGTAGAAGACTGAAACAGGACCCACACCTTTCACCTCTCACAAAAATCAA
>VBSM01000568.1:1356735-1368701 GCA_008086735.1 Cheirogaleus medius
TATACATAACCATAATATTTGTACCCCCATAATATGCTGAAATTTAAAAAAAAATCATGTTCTGGTTTATGGCTTCTTTAGTCTTGCCAGCAATCAGGATGTCATCTATATATTGGAGAAGTACTCCTTCATCTAATTGAAGATCCCTCAAATCTCTGAGTAAGTTTTCATCAAAAAGGGTGGTATAGTTTTTAAAACCTTGAGGGAGTATAATTAAGCAATGTTTTGTTTGAACCTAGTCTCAGGATCTTCCCATTCAAAAGCAAAAAGCTCCTGAGAGGGCTCAGAGGTATGCTAAAAATGCATCCATAACATCCAAAACAGTAAACCAGCTAAAGTCTCCAGACAGAGTAGTAAGCAAAGTATAAGGGTTAGGCATCAATCACTTGGTGGGTCTCTTTTATAATCTGGTTAATGGCTTTAAGTCCTGCACAAAGCAATAGTCCTGTGTGCCTGGCTTCTGTACCAATGAAATTGGAGTGTTATATGGGAATCAGGATGGGCAGATGAGGTCATATTCAAGAAAAGTAGTTAAGACAGGTTGAATACCTTCTTTAGCATGTTCCTTTAGTGGATACTGTCTTAAGTTTGGAACTCTTGACTCAGGAAGAACTTTAACGTGTATAAATGCTGCTCCCTTCACCTATCCAGGCCTCCTGTCTGCCCATACATACAGTCTTGCCTCTCCAAAGATGTCTTCAGGGGCCTCCACTGGGGGTTTCTTGACTTGTAGTAGCACCGCCTGGAGGGCACATGCTTGCTCTGGTGGCATTTTGATGTCCACCTGTCCAGGTACAAAAGTCATTCTAGTATTCAGCTTGGTTAGTAGGTCCCATTACAGCCACAGGATGGGACCTTCAGAAATATACAAGAAACTGTGTTTTAGGTGTGATTTGCCCATTTGGCAGTCTAAGGATTGGAGAAATGACTTTTTAAAGGTTTCTCCAGAGATCCTGGTCTTTAGCATTGTTTTTTCAGATAACTTGGAAAGCTGAATGTTTAGGACTGAATAGGTAGCGTCAGTGTCAATAAGAAAATCCAGAGATTTATTTCCTACCATCATGATCATCTGAGGCTCTGTGTGGGAAATCTTAATGAGATCAGTAAGGTTGGAAGGAGCCCCCAGTCCTCATTATTATCAATAATCTCAGGTATTTGGTATACTGTCTGCTCTCTATCTTCTCTAAGAACTTTGTTTCAATTGGGGCATTTTTCTTTGAATGGCCTTCTTGTTTATAGTAGGCACATTGGTGGGTCCCACTGTAGAGTGTCCTTTATAGTTTGGATTCTGGAGCAGAGGGGTGCCTACTTTTAATCGAGGTCTTCCTGGTTGTGTATTTTGAGTTTGTGCCTGGATCAGTGCTGCTGCCAGCAGGGTGACTTATAGTTTCATTTTCTGTCACTCTTTTTATGTAGTGGACCTAATCCCTGCCATTGAAAACCTTAAAGGCAATCTCAACCAGTTGAGACATCAGCACCCCTAAAGCCCCCTCTGTTTTCTGTAGTTTTTTTCTGAATATCCAGAGCACTTTGGCTAATATAGGTCATATTTATTATTTTTAAGTTTTCAGGGACCTCAGGATTTATATCCATGTATGCCCTACATGCTTCATAAATACCTTCCAGAAATACTGAAGGGTTCTCTTTAGGCTTTTTGTCTTACCTTCTGCATTTTATTTAGATTCCTTTGTTTTGGGACCCTTTTACAAAGCCCTGGCTAAAGTGCAATCTCAGTAATGTTCAAGTCTAGCTCTGTCTCTTCTATTTATAGTCCAGTGAGGGTCAGTTGTGAGGATGGCCACAGCTGCCTTAGCCCTTATGGGGTTTCCTGAGGTCTCCACATGTAGTGAAACTGGCTTTCTCTCTAGTCTTTTTAAAAACTATCTGGCATTCCTCAAAAGAGAGGAGGGTAGTTAATAAATTCTGTACATCAGCCCAGGTGGAATTATGATTAGCAAGATTGATGAAAAAAGATTTTTCATTCTTTTAGGATCATCCCTTTAGGCAGGCATGTTGTTCTTCCAATTAAAGAGATCCAAGGTAGAAAAGGGAGAGTGGATCCAAATCAGTCCGATCAGCTGTCTGGTGGCCACATCCATATCTAATAGGAACTTGCCTTAGTGGGTGTTGCCCTACCTGGGTTTGGGCAGCCCACTGGCCAAATTTAGTACCCTGATGGGTATGAGAAGGAGAAACCATTCCTATCTCCTGACCCTCAGGGATGAAGAGAGCCAAAACCTGGGGTTGTGGCTCAGGAGGTGTCAGTCGAGTAATGCTACCATATGGGGGTGGTCCTTCTCATCTGAATCAGGCAGAACAAGTTTCTTTGCCTTTCCTTGTTAAACTGTGATCTTACATTTTTTTCTATACAGGCTTATTCTGATCTGACAACATAAAAGACTGAACATAAGGTATTTCGTTTCATTTTTCTTCCAAAGACATAAGCTCACAAATTAAGCAAATATCAAAAATATCATAGAAGTAACAGTTTTATGACCTCAAAACGTCTAGACAGTATAAAACTGTGTGACCAATAGACCAAAGCAACAGTGTCTAAATTAAATTTTAAAGATATTTCCATTTCATTTTATAAACAATTTAAAAATTATCTTTATTTACTAAAGATTATTAAAGTCATGTGAACTTGAAAAGCATTTGGGCTTATTTATTTAATTTATTAATTTCCTTTTATAAGCCAGTTTGGTACCATGTGAACACAACATATAACATAATACATGTATATATGTGAACAAGGCAGTTGTATCCAACTTATTTTCCTGACATCGGAACCTGTTCACCTGGCTAAACTTTATTGTCCCGAGAGGTAAAGTAGTTTCTGTGGCAGTTCAATTTTAAAAAGTCCTCCTTCATTCTTTTTTTCCCCTTTAGCCAAGTAACTTTGAATTAGTAACACTGGGAACAAACAGTAAGTTTTATCTCAACACCAGTAGAAAAGTCATCAAATTCAAAGTAGGCAAGGAAAAAAATTGAGCAGATAACAGAGAACTTCAGAAGACTACATGTTAACTCTTCAGTTGTACGTTTTTTTGAATAATAGCTATTTGATCTCTGAATTTTCTTTGATGTAATTTAACCATCAGTTTTAAATTATGCACTAAAACGGGCCATAACATATAGCCAGCTGAAGTCCCAGAAAACCTGGCATGCCTTAATGTTCAAGAATTCCATGTTCACAATGTCAGGTTAAAAAAAAAACATTTCAATGTTAAATCTTCTTTAGTAAACCCTTCATATTTAGGTAAATACTTGCAAGTATATAGGCTCTGTATACATGAAGCCTGCCAAAGTGTGGACTGGAGGTTGGTTGTCCAGTGCCCTGTTGTTCCTGTTTTGGATGATTTACTTTTCATTGTCTCAAATCCTAGACACATCCAGTCAAAAATATATTTGTATATTATCTATGCTGCAGCTAGAACCAGATCTCAGAAACCAGAAACCAGACAGAACCAGGAGAACTTCTGTAAGTAAAGATCCCCTAATCCTTCCCTAATATTGGGGCATCCCAGAAACCAGGACCCTCACAATGAAGATCAAACCAGGGCTTCCTTTTGGAAGTCAAACCAGTGGTAGGGAGAAATAAGAATCTGGTCACTTGTATCAAAGTTACTCACACGAAAAGACATCTTTCAAATCTAGAAACTGTTTCTCCATTGCAAAAGTTTAAGCATGTGCCAAAGGTTGATGATGCCGGGGCCAGGAGGATCCTGGGGGGAGGTCCCTGGGAAAATAGCCCCAGGCAGCTGCTTGGATGCATCCACAAGCCTCCAGTATCAGCATGGGGCCATTCACCCACAGGCAAAAGGTATGAACATAACCTCCTGGCTGGCTCATCATACTATTATTGGCCAGGTCCAGGTCCTTTCTGCCCGTCCATAGTAAATCAATCACTGTGACATGGGTTTGGCAAAAGAGAAAAGATTTAATCTACAAGGCCACCAGGCATGGAGGCAGGAGAACAGCTCTCAAATCTGCCCCCCTGAAGATAAGTCTTAGGGATATTTGTGGGTTAGGGAAGTGAGGTGGTCTAAGACATGGGGGAAGGTGATTGACAGTGGGGAAAAATGAAATAACAGGTTTGTTCTATGCAAGCATAGTCAGGGTTTATAGCATTTTATTAGCACATGTGTACAGAAAATGGCAGCATTAGTACGATCTGAGGGTGGAGGTTTTGGCCCTCTTTTGTCAAAGGGCCGTCTCTTGAGCACTTGCACAGGCCTAGTTGAAGGGTTGGTGGTCTCAATTGGCTTGAACTGGTCAGGAGCTGGCCTGAATTACTGAAAAATAACTGAAGTGACCATTAGCATGGTGACTTATGAATGTTACCTATAAAGTAGCCAGTGAAGGTTAAGTTTCAGCATTCAGTGGCAGAGCCTTCAGCTACTGAGGCCTTTAGCTTTATGGGAAAAAAATGGGGAAGACATACTAAAAAGCAAAGCAACCAAAAGCAAGCAGGGAAGGCAAACCTGATCAAATTAACCCCTTGGGCTTAGTAACTCCTTCCAACCGCTTCATCCCATGACAACAGAAAATCAAGAGATTTCCCATGCCCCATGTTATGACACATTCCTTGAAAATATAACTGTTACTTACTTGCACATTGGTACCTCACTGTTTATTACATTTACATTACTTAATTTCTTTAAAAAAATATTTTTTTTGAAGAGGCAGAGTCTCGCTATGTTGCCCAGGCTGGAGTGTAGAGGCTATTCATAGCTGCTATCATAGAGTACTGCAGCCTTGAATTCCTGGGCTCAAACGATCCTCTCACCTCAGCCTCCCAGGTAGCTGGGACTACAAGTGTGAGCCACCATGCCCGACTTATTTCTGAGATTAAATTTTATTTGTGTGGAAACATCCTTAGAGAGAGAGAGAGAGAGAGAGAATACATGCGTGCATGGATGCATTTTTTCCTTATGGCTCATTTAAAGCATTTAATCTTTATTGCAAATGTCATAGAGAGTGGTTTCATTGTCAGTGATGTTATGTGGACTTCTGTAGTTTTAAATGCTTCTGTAGTTTTCAAGGTGTTAAAGGTTCCAAGCTATTATTTAGTTATTTCCTTTCAGTGTAGAATGTGACCTGCACTCGTTTTTGCATTTTTCTTCTTCATTGTACTTGCAACTTTTAGCCCTTTTTTGATCAATGAAGCACTTTTTAAATATTTTCTTTTGTATGTAATGGAGGAACCGTAACTCTCCGTAGCTGTACATATAACCCTTTTCTCCTAAAGAGGAGTCAGTCATTGCTCCTATATTTTTCATTTTTTGTCAAAGCAAGAAGTAAATACTTTAGAATTGTTAAATATATAAATAAAGTGAATAAAGTTGAAAAAAAGTTAAGATTATTAATCAGTTAATCAGTTAACTAATTAATAATCTTAATCAGTTAAGAGTATTAGATATTTGAAAAGAAGGTGTTTTATGTTGTAGGGAAAAGAATTTTCCATGAGCAACTATCTTGAGGAGTGGGGTGTCTATTATCACACTCAGGGCCAAACAAATGTATCTAAAACTTAATTGTAATTGTAAGAAAGTTGATATAGGTATGTTTAAAATTTATTTTTATAGGTATATAATAGATTACATATTTTCAGGGTACTTGTGATAATTTCATGCATTCATATAATGTATAAAGATCAAAGTGTTAGCATAGATAGAAAAGTAAGAAATGACCAGAGGAAGTATAGAGTGGGCCATGTATACAAACAGGATACTGAGAAAGAAAACACACTGCAAGATAAGGGTAACTGCAAGTGTCACAGAATGTTAGTGTAAGAACAGTGAGACATGAGCAGAGAGTATATGAAACCAAGAAACAAACAAATGGGATGTTGAGTAAGAGAACATACTGTAATAATAACAAGATAAAGGGTAACCACAACTGTCACAAGAAATATAACAGAAATAACACAAGGCACATTATACATTACAGTTTGCTTCCCCACCCCCCACCCCATGGGCTTTGGACACCAAAACACATCCAGGCCTAACCATATACGGTGGAAAACTCCCCCAACTGACAGCAGGAAGGAGACAACATCCCCTTGGTCAAGAGAAAAAAAAAAGAAGAGACAATATCAGGAAGGAGGAGAGGCCAGATAAGAGAAAAAGGGATGATACAAAGACCCCAGTGCCACTGTCTGCTGGGATGTGTGCCCACTCCTACCCCCTTTTGGAGTGTATGTTGCTTGCTGATTACACAGAAACCCCAGTGCCACAGTCCACTTGGATGTGCGCCTGCTTTTAACCCCTTAAGTGTGAACTTTCACATTAATAAACTTTGCTGCTTGCTGCTTCAAAACTCTTTTGCTTTCATTCTTGGATCACAAGAAGACAAGAACTGAGGTCAACATCCAGTAACAAAACCAGGGTAATTGGGATATCCATCACATTAAATATTTATCTTATCTTTAAGCTAGGAATATTTGAATTATTCTCTTCTAGCTATTTTGAAATGTACAATAGATTAATGTTAACTATAGTCACCTACTAGTCTATCCAACACCAAGTCTTATTTATTCTATCTAACTGTATATTTATACCCATTAATCAATTTCTCTTTATCCCCCTTCCACCCTACTCTTCCCAACCTCTGGTAACCACCAATCTACTCTCTATCATCATGAGATCCACTTTTATAGGTCCCACATATAAGTGATAACATGCAATATTTGTCTTTCTGTGCTTGGCTTATTTCAGTTAACATAATGACCTTCAGTTCTATCCATGTTGCTGCAAATGATAGTATTTAAATCTTTTTTGTGGCTGAATAATATTCATTGTTAGTGTATATAAATGCTACTGATTTTGTATATTGATTTTGTATCCTGCAACTTTACTGAATTCTTTCATCAGTTCTAATAGTTTTTTGGTGGAGTCTTTAGATTTTTCTAAATATATGATCATGTCATCTACAAATGACAATAACTTGACTTCTTCCTTTCTAATTTAGATGCCCTTTATTTCTTTCTCTTCCTTAATTACTCTGGCCAGGACTTCTAGTGTTATGTTGAATGAAAATGGTGAATGTGGGCATCCCTGTCCTGTGCCTGATCTTAGAGGAAAGGCTTTCAATTTTTCCTCAGTCAGTATGAGGTTGGCTGTGGGTTTGTCATATATGGATTTTGTTATTTTGAGGAATGTTCCTTCTATGCAGTTTGTTGAGGGTTTTACCATAAAGGGATGTTAGATTTTATTGAATACTTTCAGCATGTATTGAAATGATCATATGGTTTTTGTTCTTGGTTCTGTTAATGTGATGTATCACATTTATTGATTTGCATATGTTGAACTATCCTTGCATTCCTGGGATGAATCTCACTCAATCGTGGTAAATGATCTTTTAATGTATTGTTGAACTCAGTTTGTTAGTATTTTGTTGAGGATTTTTGCATCATTGTTCATCAGTGATATCGGCCTGTAGTTTTCTTTTTTTCTTTCTTTTCTTTTCTGTTGTTGTTTTTTTTTTTTTTTTTTTTTTTTTTTTTTTTTTTTTTGGTTATGTCCTTGTCTGGTTTTGGTATGAGGGTAATGCTGGCCTTATAGAATGAGTTTGGAAATATTTTCCTCTTTTTATTTTTGTGAAGAGTTTGAGTAGAATTGGTATTAGTTCTTCTTTAAATGTTTAGTAGAAATGAATAGTGAAGCCATCAGATCCTGGGATTTCTTTGATGGGAGATTTTTTATTATGGCTTCAATCTCATTACTTGTTGTTGGTTTGGTCAGGTTTTCTATGTCTTCATGGTTCAATCTTGGTAAATTGTATGTGTCCAGGAATTTATCCATTTTTCTAGGTTTTCCAATTCTTTGGCATACAGTTGTTCATAATACTATCTAATGATTCTTTGTATTTATGTGGCAGTTGTTATGTCTCCTTTTTCATTTTGGATTTATTTATTTGGGTCTTCTCTCTTTTTTCTTAGCCTAACTGTTTATAGATTTTGTTTATCTTTTCAAAAAAACAACTTTTCATTTAATTGATATTCTGTATTCTTTTGTCAGTCTTAATTTCATTTATATTTGCTCCTTATTTTTTCTTTTTTTCTACTAATCTGGGGTTTGGTTTGTTCTTGCTTTTCTAGTTCCTTGGGGTACATCATTACATTGTTTATTTGCAGTCTTTCTACTTTTTTGATGTAGGCATTTATTGCTATAAACCTCCCACAGATTTGATGTAATCCATAGATTTTGGTATGTTGTATTTCCACATTCATTTGTTTCCAAAAATTTTAAAATTTCTTTCTTAATTTTTCACTGACTCATTGGTTATTCAGAAGCATGTTGTTTATTTCCTTGTGTTTGTGTAGTTTTCATGGTTCTTCTTATCATTGATTTCTAATTTATTTCATTGTGGTCAGAAAAGATAATTCATGTGGTTTTGACTTTTTAAATTTTGTTCAGGATTGTTTTGTGGCCTTAGATATGATCTGTTCTGGATAGTGTTCCATATACTGATGAAAAGAATGTGTATTCTGCAGCTGTTGGGTGACATGTTCTGTAAATGTCACTTAGGCCTATTTGGTCTAGTGTACAGTTTAACTCCAATATTTCTTTGTTCATTTCCTGCCTGGATTATGTGTGCATTATTGAGAGTGGGATGTTGAAGTACTCTGCAATTATTGTGTCACAGTCTATTGCTTTCTTTATGTGTATTAACGTTTGGTTTATATACTTGGGTTCTCCAATGTTGGGTTCATAAATATTTAAAATTTTTATATCATCATTCTGAATTGGCCCTATGTCATTATATAGTGACCTTCTTTTTCTCATTTTATAGTCTTTCATTTGTAGTCTATTTTATCTGATATATATGTATAGTTACTCCTGATTTTGGCGGGGGGAGGAGATTTCACTTGCATGGAATATCTTTTTCTATTTCTTCACTTTTAATTTATGTGTGTCTTTATAGGTAAGATGGGTGTCTTGTAGGCAGCATGTAGTTGGGTCTTGTCTCTTTATCCATTCATTCCTCTACATCTTTTAATTGGAAAATTGAGTCCATTTACATTCAGTGTTATTACTGACAAGTAAAGACTTACTACTATCATTTTATTGGCTTACCAAAAAATCTTATAGATATATATAATAAGTTATTTTAAAGTGATGGCAGCTTATCTTTGATCACACAAAAAAGAATAGAAACAAACAAAAAACTAAAAAATTATATATTTTTACTATATCTTCCCATATTTTGATTCTTTTCTGTCTTAATTTACAAATTTTATATTGCCTATCACTTAACAGGTAGCGGTAGCTATTATTGCTTTTGAAAAATTTGGCTTTTAGGCTTCAAACTAGAGTTTTGTGTGTATTGCATACCACAATTATGGTATTAGAGTATTCTGGAGTTGTCTGTGTACTTAATTTTACCAGTAGGTTTTATACCTTAAAATGTTTTCTTCATTTTTTTTTCAGATTAAAGAACTCCCTTTAGCATTTCTTTTAAGATGAGTCTGGTAGTGGTGGATTCTTGCAGCTTTTTTTTTTTTGTCTGGGAAAGAATTTATCTCTCCTTTATATGTGTAGGATAGTTTTGCTGGATACAAAATTTTTGGATGGCAGGTTTTTTTCTTTTTCTTTCGGCATGTAGAAAATATTGTCTCACTTCATTCTGGCCTATATAGTTTCTGTTGAAAGCTCTGTTGCAAGACATATTGGAGCTTATTTGTATATTATTTGTTTCATTTCTTTTATTGCTTTTAGGATCCTCTTTTAGTCCTTGACTTTTGACAGTTTGACTATTATATGCCTTGGCCTTATCTTTTTTTGGTTCAGGTCTGTTTAGCATTCTTTGATCTTCCTGTACCTGAATATTTACATCTTTTTCAGACTTCAGAAAATTTTCTGTTATTATTTCTTTGCATAATCTTTCAACACCTTGCTCATGCTGAACTCCCTCTAGAACACCAATAATTCTTATATTTAGTCTTTTCAGGCAATTTTTTGTATCTTGTAGATGATCTTTGTTCTTTTTTATTCTTTTTTCTTTATTGTCTTCTGTGTATTTTCATATACTTTGCCTGATAGCTAATTGATTCTTTCCTCTGCTTGATCTATTCTGCTGTTGAGATCCTCTAATGGATTTTTCCATTTAGCAAATGTATTTCTTAGTTAAAACTATAATTTGAATTTTTGGTCAGGGAGTTCATACATAGCTGTCTTGTTAGGGTCAGTCACTGGTTCTTAGCTTTGCCTGTTTGGGGAGGTCATGGTTCCCTGTTTGCTTTTGGTTTTTGTTAATATAAGTTTATTTATTTATATTGAAAAATTATTTATTCCAGTCTTCTCATTAGGCTTGTTTGGGTTTTATTGGGTATGTTTGCTTACAGATTCTTTGTAATTTATGAATTTCTTTCTTCCCCCCTGCCCACTAGGTTGCTGCCTCCTTTTTGACACTAGCTTGTGCCTTAAATTCAGGTTTGCCTCAGCTGTACTAAAATATCAGAGAACTATCCCTCCTGTATGCAGGATGTCCCAAAGGGGATATCTCATCAGCATGGGAAGGTTGGCTATGGGTTCGTGCCCAGGAAACCTATTAGATGTACTCCGTTAGCATGGAGCTATTGAAGAGCCACTCTGATTTGGCATCTCCTCTGTTCAGATTAGAGCAGAGTTTCCAGGAATAGGAATGGTAGTCCCACGTTTCCCATTTGTAACTTGCTATACTCAGGGACATTTCTCCCTTCAGGCTTTTGTGATGCTTCCCATGGGTTAAAGCAGGAACAGTTCTCCTGCCAGGGAACCCAAGATGGTGGGGAAGCTGACTGTCCATCCTGATCAGTCTTTCCAGTGTAGAAACTGTAAGTTAGGGGACAATTTTCCACCCACTTGGTGTAGGGCAGATAGGGAGGAAGGTAACTCTGGATAAAACAGTCAGATTCTCATATGATCTCCTCAGAGTTTTTTCAAAACTCTGTGGCTTTGGGAACTGTCTCATCTTCAAATTTGAGTTCTAGGATATTGCTGGTGATATTCTCAGTACTATATATTTGTTTGTGATTGTCTGTGAGAGGGAGTGAAGCCACCTTGCTTTTACAATGCCATTTTGGAACGGGAAGTCCTTCTCATGATCTCTCAATCTGACAATTAAGATGGCTCTTAAGTGACTAACAAATGAGTTGCTTCTTAGATGATAGAGGTTTGAATAATTTAAAGCCAGATAATCCATTGTTTTTCTAAATATACTGAATGCTGCTTGCATATTAATCTTCCTTGTGGATATCTCTGTCCCTCAAACATGTGAAATTGCTTTTCCTGGATTTCTGCATCATGTACTATTATTGTCCTCTGTCACAGGTTGCTGCAAGAGTTTTCTTTAACAAACTGCTCCTTATGTCCTATACAGAGATAGTCCTGGGGTTCTGAGCTCCACTCATGCACTCAGCTTCTCTGTAATGATTCCTACCGGTGCTCAAGTAACCCAGAGCAGATGCTGTTTTTCAATTGCAATTTCACAGCAAAGGAATAGTTGTAAAACTGGTTTGCAAAGTTCCCTGCAGGTGACAAGGGAGGATCTAGTTTTCTTTCAAGATGAAGGGAACAGTGCTGCCCACCAGGAGGAGGACAGGCCAGAAACCTGGAAGGACTACTAGAAAGAGGCTATAACTGGAGAAGGAGAGGGGGCCAAGGGAGGAAGGGATGGTGGCTTTTCTCAAGGGCAGAAGTAACAGCCAAAGTGTCAGCCACTTCTCCCTAAGTCCCAATATTGTACATCAACCTGAGATGTTAACCTACAACAAATATGTGTGTAGGAGGGGTGTATACACATGTACATACACACACATACACAACTGCAGATCAGTGCAGGGAGGGCTGTGTGTCTGGCATTTTCTAAGCAAATATCACAATGATTGACAAGGTTCTGTCTCTTCTCTTTCTCTTTCCCTCTACCTCCTCCTACTTTTCCTTCCTCTTCTTCTATCATCTTATTGCCTTTTTTTTTGTCTT
>VBSM01000568.1:1368801-1380599 GCA_008086735.1 Cheirogaleus medius
GAAATACGGGTATTTTCAAAAAGAGATCAAGTCAGGGGGCATGGCACCATCAGGGCCAAGCTTTGGGAAAATTGACCCTGATATTCAGGACAACATCCTTAGCCAAGGACGCTTTGATTCTCAGTCCCTGTCCAGCAAAGTGCTTTGAGATCTTAGGATCCCAGTCTGCCTCCAATCCTCGTTTTGACATCTGAAGCCGTGAGCTCAGTTCGGCTACAACCACTGGTTTAAAATCCCCAACACAGCATCGAATCATGTTTACTCCTTAATCAGTCAAGCACTCTGGGTTTCCAATCCTAGGACCTAGGCTACTTCCATTCCCTGACTTGTAGAGTGCTTTGAAATTTGTAGCCCAGAGCCAAGTCTAGCCTCCATCCCTGACTCTCTTAACAATCAGAAGCCAGGGAGCATTCTGGGCCCATTCCTGATCAATGCAGTGCTGTGAGGATCTCACAAGCCAGGGACAGCACAGATTCAGAACTCCTATTTTATGAACGGCATTGAGATTCAAAGTCCTTTCCCCACCATACTCTACCTGGCACCCAATCTACCTCATCCTCTCTTTTGACAACTGTCCTGACGCCCTTGGCTCAGAGCCCAGTTCATTCCTAATCCAAGAGTAACATTTCCTTTGTACATTTTTGCTGTGTTTTGAAATAGATCTTCCATTTTGTCACTATTGTGGTTTCTAGGTATGTCTTTCTACTTTTGCATTGTCTTTATTATTATAAATAACTAAATTGTCACTTAATATTTCCCCTGTCTTCAGATCCATATGTTTGTAGTATCTTATTAAATGTTATTTGCAGTATCTTTCGTAATATTATCTTTATTAATTCACATTAGAGGTTGTATGTGTATGTGTGTGTGTGAGTGTTTCATAATGTACCCTCCTAGTTTCTGCTATTACATCATCTCCGTGGGAGCTACATGTTCTTTTTTTCCACTTCATCATCTAAGACAGACATTGTGTGTCTTTCTTCAATATTCATTGTCTTCTACACCCCAGTCTTAGAGAAAAGAGAGGGATTATATATATTTAAGAAGTTATTAACAGTGACGTTATATACTGTTAATATTTATCATCTTCTATTATTGACTTTTATTTTCTGATATTTCTTCTACCAATTGATGAAAATATTTAAAAATATTTAACATTTGTATCAGGAAGATGGTGGTAGAAGCAGCCCATGAACATTCCACTCTCAAGGCAAATATCATAAATTGTAGGCAGATATCTACCTACAGATAGCTGTTCTTAGAAGGAACATAGTGAAACCCCAGAAATGTGATGCGGCACACTTGGAGTGAAGGAGAAGTTGATGGGATGGTTGAGTTAAGAAGATCAGAAGTATCTGTGGGGAAGCATCTACACGTTGGGAACATGAGGACAATAGAACACAGGAGCACCATGCTCACCCCACAGTCAGTGTGGCCAAGTTGTGAGGGACCTCCCTCCACCGCCACAAGCATCTATCTAGACTGACCGGGAAACTGCCTATAGTCTGTGCAGAGTAATTGTACCAGAGAACAGGTTCAATTAGGATCTGGTGGCCGCTGATCATACCTTTCTGCAGCTGACGCCATCCTAAGCTCTCAGGTGCATGGCACCAGATCTGCACGGGACTCAGCTTTGCAGCAGTGGCCTTCCCATTGCCTCTAACAGGCTGGAGAGGGAGCAGACTGAGAAGATGCTCCTGTGAGCCTTACCCTGTGCCTGGGAGCCGAGCATCCCTCCTCTCCAGCATAGTGGGATCTGAGCAGAGGAGTTGCCTCAGGCACTACAAGCTTGACCTGGGAAGTTCTGGGCAACTGATTCAGCAGGACTAGATGTGTGGGGAGAACTCCATGGTCCTGGGGCCACTGGAACCATCCCCAACAAGTGCAAATTGGAATCCGTGGCCTCCAAGTGAGCAGGATAGCCCACTGCCTGTGTGGCCCTGACTCCACACTGCAGGTTGGAACAGCCTGCCATATATATGGCCCTGATTTTGCCAGCCCCAGTTGTGGTTCTGAGCTTCTCCCTCAGAAATCATCATGACCAGACCTGGCATGTAGGAAATACTCATAACTGCATTATATATGAATCAGCACAATAGATACCCACCAACAAAAAATCAACCAAAAAAGCTAAAGTTCACAACTTTTATAAAAGAATACCACAAGAAGTAAAACAAAGCAAAAAGTACTACCCAGCATGATAAACAGAACAGCATCCCACATATCAATTCTATCACCTAAAGTTAACAGTTTGAATGCTCCACTCAAAAGATGTAGGCTGGCTGAATAGATGAAAAAATACAACCAAAATATATGCTGTCTCCAGGAAACACATCTAAACCACAAAGACTCACATGGACTCAAAGTGAAAGGATGGAAAAAATATTCTATGCAAATGGAAACCAAAAGAGAGTAGGTGTAGCCATTCTCACGTCAGATAAAATTGACTTCAAATCAACAACGGTATAGAAAGATGACGAGGGTCATTATATACTGGTAAAGGAGCAATCCAATGAGAAGACATAACAATTCAAAATATATACGCACCTGACCCAATAGTTTCCAGATACATAAAGCAAATTCTACTAAAGCTAAGCAAGGAATAAATAGTACCATTGTAATTTCTGATTATTTCAACACTCTGCTGTCAGCGCTGGACAAATCACCAAAACAGAAGATAAATAAACACTGTATTTAAATAGGACTCTAAAACAAATGGACCTAACTGACATTTACAGAACATTCCACCCCAAAACTACTGATACATATTGTCATCAACACATGAGACATTCTCTAAGACTGATCATATCTTATCTTAGGCCACATAGCATGTCTCAATAAATTCAAAAAAATCAATATCATACCGTGTATCTTCTCAGACCACAGTGGAATAAAACTAGAAATGAATCACAAGAGAAACACTCAAAGCTACCCAAAGTCATGGAAATTAAACAACCTGCTGCTTATTGGGCCAAGAATAAAATTAAGATGAAAATAAAAAGATTCCTTGAACCAAATGACAGAAGGAACACAAACTATCAAGATATATGGGTTTCAGCAAAAGCATTCCTCAGGGGAAAATTCATAGTCTGAAATGCCTACATCAAAAAGACAGAAACATCACAAATTAAAAACCTAATGTCACACCTCAAGGAACTAGAAAAGGAAGAACAAACCAAACCCAAAGCCAGCAGTAAGAAAGAAAAACGAAAGTCAGGGTAGAACTAAATGAAATGGAAAAAAAAATACAAAGGATTACCAAAGCAAAAAGTTGGTTCTTTGAAAAGATAAACAAAATCAATTGACCTCTTCCTAGATTAACAAAGAACAGAAGAGAATGGATGCAAATATGCTCAATCAGAAATGGAAAAGGTGACATGACAAGTCATACCATAGAAACATAAAAAATCATCCATGAATACTATGTAAGTCTCCATGTGCATAAACTAGAGAACATAGAGGAAATGGACAAGTTTCTGGAAACATAGAACCGCCTAAGACTCAACCAGGAAGAAATAGATCTTCTGAACAGACCAATAACAAGCACTGAGATCAAAACAGGAATAAAAACCTCACAACAAAAAAGCACCCTGGACCAGATGGATTCACAGCTGAATTCTAACAGACCTACAAAGAAGACCTGGTACCCATAATACAGAAATTATTCCACAATGTTGAGGAGGGAATCCTCCCCAACTCATTCTATGAAGCCAGTATCACCTTGAAACCAAAGCCAGGAAAGGAAACAACAAAAAAAGGAAACTACAGACCAATACCCCTTATGAATACACATGCAAAAATCCTCAATAAAATACTAGCAAACCAAATTCAAAAGCACATCAATAAAATAATCCACTAGGTTCAATTGGGCTTCATCCCCAGGATACAAGGATGATTTGACATATGTAAATCAATAAATGTGTTTCACCATATGAACAGAAGGAAAAACAAAGAACATATGATCATCTCAATAGATGCAGAAGAATCATTCAACAAAATCCACCACCCTTTCATAATAAAAATCCTCAACAAACTAGGCATAGAAGGAATATATCTCACAATTATGAAAGCCATCTTTGACAAACCCACAGCCAACATCATACTGAATGGGGAAAAGTTGAAAACATTCCCCCTAAGAACTGGAACAAAACAAGGATGCCCATTGTCACCACTCCTATTCAAGATAGTGCTGGAAGTCCTAGCCAGAGCAATCAGGCAAGAGAAGAATATTAAGGGTATCCAAATGGAGAGAGAGGAAGTCAAACACACTCTTCACTGACAATATGCTCTTGCATCTAGAAAACCCCGAAGCTTCCACCAAGTGTCTCCTGGAATTGATAAATAAACTTATCAAAGTCTCAGGACACAAAATCAATGTACATAAATCAGTAGCATTTCTATATACAAATAGCAGTTAAACTGAGAGTCAATTCAAAAACTTAATACCATTCACAATAGCTATAAAGAAAATAAAATACCTAGAAATATACTTAACCAAGGAAGTGAAAAATCCCTACAAGAAAAACTTACAAAACTCTGAGAAAAGAAGTTGCAGAGGATATGAACAAATGGAAAAACACATTCTCATGGACAGGTAGAATCAACATTGTTAAAATGCCCATACTACCCAAAGTGGTTTACAAATTCAATGCAATCCCCATCAAATTACCAAAGTCATGCTTCGCAGATCTAGAAAAAATAATTCTGTGCTTTATTTGGAACGAGAAAAGAGTCCAAATAGCCAAAGCAATCTTAAGCAAAAAGGAAAAATCCAGAAGCATCACATTACCAGACTTCAAACTATACTACAAGGCTATAGTAATGAAAACATCATGGTATTGGTACAAAAATAGAGACATAGACCAATGTAACAGAACAGAGAACCCAGATATAAAACCATCTACCTACAGCCAACTGATCTTTGACAAAGCAGGCAACAGTGTACACTAGAGAAAAGAATCCCTATTCAACAAATTGTGCTTGGAAAATTGGATAGCCACATGCAGAAGAATTAAACAGGACCCCTACGTCTCACCATTCATAAGAATTAATTCAAGAAGGATAAAAGACTTAGATCTAAGGCATAAAACCATAAGAATTCTAGAGGAAAATGTAGAAGAAACTCTTCTAGATATCAGCCTTGGCAAAGAATTTATGACTAAGACTCTAATGGCAATCATGGTGACAACAAAAATTAATCAATGAATTTGATTAAAATAAAAGGCTTCTGCACAGCTAAGGAAACAATCAACAGAGCAAATAGACAACCTACAAATTAGGAGAAAATATTTGCAATCTACATATCTGATAAAGAGCTAATAACCAGAATTTACAAAGAACTAAAGGAAATCAGCAAGACAAAAAGCCAACAACCCTATTGAAAAGTGGGCAAAAAACATGAACAGAAGCTTCTCAAAAGAAGAAAACCAAATGACCAATAAACATATGAAGAAATGCTCAACATCACTAATCATCAGGGAAATGCAGATTAAAACCACAATGAGATGTCATCCTACCCCAGGCAGAATGGCATTTATTAAAAAGTCCCACAACAATAGATGCTGGTGTGGATGCAGAGAGAAAAGAATACCTATACACTGTAGGGACTGAAAATTAATACAACCTCTATGGAAAACAGTATGGAGATTCCTCAAAGAACTAGAAGTAGACTTACCATTCAATCCAGCAAACCCAATATTGGGTATCTACCCAAAGGAGAAGAAGAATCTTCATCAAAAATGCACCTGTATTTGAATGTTTATTGCAGCACAATTCACAATTGCAAAGATGTGTAATCAACCCAAATGCCCATCAGTTCATGAGTGGACTGATAAAATGTGGTATATGTATACCATGGAGTACTAGCCATAAAACAGATGATTTAATACCTTTCACAACAATCTGGATGAACTGGAGACCATTCTCTTAAGTGAAGTATTTTAAGAATGGAAAAACAAACACCACATGTACTCAGTATTAAATTGGAACTAACTGATGAGTACACATGTGCATAGGGGGACATAAAACTCAGTGGAAATCAAGCAGGAGGGAGAGGGAAGTAGGGGGAGGGGGAAAAACTAACCTAATGGGTACAATGAACAATGGGCACACCTATAGCTGGGATTCAAGCATTACAAAAATTATCCATGTAACCTAAAACATTTGTACCTCCTTAATATTTTGAAATACAAAATGATGTAGTAATACATATAACAATATGGGTGAACTTGGAAGAGATTTTGCTAATTAAAACCAGTCATACCTAATGGGTGCAGTGCGCACTGTCTGGGGGATGGACACGCTTGAAGCTATGACTTGGCTGGGGCAAAGGCAATATATGTAACCTAAACATTTGTAGCCCTGTAATATGCTGAAATTAAAAAGAAAAGAAACCAGTCATTAAAAAACTCATATAATTCCATTTATGTAAATTGTGCAGACTAGGCAAATCTATAGAGCCAGAAAGAAAGTTGATTAGTGGTTACCTAGTACTGGGTGGTTTGGTAGTGGGGCAGGAATGAGTGACTGCTATAAGATAGTCTTTATTTTCAGGGTGATGAAAATGTTCTAATTTCAGTCATGGTGTATGTTGCACAATTTTGTGAATATACTAAAAAACATTGAATTGTATAATATAAATGTGTACAATATATGGTATGTGAACTCTATTTCAATAAATATTTTATAAAAACATTTATAAGATATATAATATTTATTCCAGTAAATATGGAGTAAGAGGCACTGGATATGCCTTTCCATGTGAAAAAAAAGTTTAGAAATAATATATGAATTCATTTTTTTAAATAATTAGGTGTGGGTCAACAAATGACAGTGATCCCTTGAAGACAGGAAACAAAGTACACCCCACGATTGCCCCAGCTTATTTCATAGAAAAAGTTCTCAGGCAGTGTTACATGGAGGATGAATCCAAGCAGAGCATGGCTGTCTATGTGAATTGAGGTAATGGAGAATGGGATACAGGGAGTTGAAAGAGGATAGAATTTACAGGACAGGGCATTATAGTGAAGAGATTCCCCACGTAGAACTTTGAAGTTCTGCGGTGGGATTCCCTCGAGTCTTTAGTTGTGTACTAATTAGTGCATGCATGTGTAGAATCTACCTAAGGAGGGGAAAGAACCAGTTGAAATTATTATAGGAAGCAACACTCAGACATCATACAGGGCAGAAAAAACTGCCTGTTATTAACAGCCAAAGTGAAATACCTTATATTTCAAAGTGCCTGGATTAGAGTAATAAGGTTCTCATTTCAGTAGTGGGTAAAAATAGCCATAGACTAAATTCGAGATCTGGTCATTCCTAAAAAAAGCTTAAAACAAAGTACAAAAAGATTTGTTTCCAAATATTTTAACTGTACTGCTGAATAAATGTCAAGAACAAATGAAAAAAATCCGGAACACACAAAATGAAAATTTACGATGTCTGGCATCCAATTATAAAATAACAGGTATGTAAAATCATGGAGAAAAAAATGAGGATAAAAATAAATGAATCATCTGGGAGGCCGAGGCGGGTGGATTGTTTGAGCTCAGGAGTTCAAGACCAGCCTGAGCAAAAGCGAGACCCCGTCTCTACTAAAAATAGAAAGAAAATTAGCTGGACAACTAAAACATATATAGAAAAAATTAGCTGGGCATGGCATGCCTGTAGTCCCAGCTACTCAGGAGGCTGAGGCAGAAGGATAGCTTGAGCCCAGGAGTTTGAGGTTGCTTTGAGCTCGGCTGACACCACAGCACTCTAGCCCGGGCAACAGAGTGAGTCTCTGTCTCAAAAGTAAATAAATAAATAAATAAATACGAACTCCAAAATGACAAATATGATAACATTAGTAGACAAGGATGTTAAAACCATTATTATATCTCTATTCCATATGCTAAGGATATTAGAGGAACTATTTAACATATTAAGTGAAGACATGTAATTTTTTTTTTTTTTACAAAGACCCAAACTGAACTTCTAGAGATAAACTACAATACCTGAGGTGAACATTCTCTAGAATGGTAGATTAGACTTTTCAGAAGAAAAAACTAACAAATATGGTTAAATAGCAACAGAAAATACCAAAATGAAACATATAGACCAAAGGAAGATAGGGAAAAAATTCAGACTATCACTGAGCTCTATGACAACTTCAAACTGCCAAATATGCTTGAATTAAGAGTCCCACGAAGAGAAATGGGGTACATATTTGAAGACCTAATGGCTGAAATTTTTCCAAATGTAATGAATACCATAAGCCCACAGATGCAAAAAGTTCAATGAACCCCAAGCGTAACAAAAATGAAGAAGATTACACCATGGTATTTCATTACAAAATTGCTTAAAATTAGTGGTAAGGACAAAATCATTTAAAAAATAGCCAGAGGGGGGAAAATCACATTATGTAGAGAATAATAAAGATATGATTAACATCAGGTTTCTCATCAGAAAAAGTACAAACAATAATTCATACAAACAGAGTAAAATGGTTGTTTCCAGGGGTTGGGGAGGTGTGGAATGCAGAGATTCTGGTCAAAGGGTACAAACTTTATAAGATGACCAAGTTCTGGGGATGGGACCGTGGTTGGTGATATATGTGTTAATTAATTTGATCGTTATAATCATCATACAATGTATACATATATCAAATCTTCAAAAAATCTTTACATTGTATGCCTCGCCCAATATATACAATATTTATTTGTTAAATATATCAAAATAAAAAAAGAAAAAGTACAAGCAAGAAGACATGGAGTAACATCTTTAAAGTAATGAAAGAAAAATAAAATAGTAAACCTATAATTATTTTGTCAGTGAAAATACCTTCCAAAAATAAAGGCAAAATACTTTCTCAGAAACAAAAACATTTCGACAACCTTCATCCCCAGAACTCCATTACAACAAATGATGAATGAGTTCCTTCAAGCAAAAGGAAAATTATCCTAGATGGAAATCTGGATCAATGGTGATATAGCACCTCTTGTATTTTCCTGGTTAGAGCTGGAACCCATTCTACTAAGTGAAGTATCCCAAGAATGGAAAAATAAGCACCACATGTACTCACCAGCAAATTGGTATTAACTGATCAACACCTAAGTGGACATATAGGAATAACATTTATCAGGCGTCGGGCAGATGGGAGGGGGGAGGAGATGGGTATATACATACATAATGAATGCAATGCACACCATCTGGGGGATGGACACGCTTGAAGCTCTGACTCCAGGGGCGAAGGGGTGGCAATGCAACACATGTAACCCAAACATTTGTACCCCTATAATATGCTGAAATAAAAAAATAAAAAAGAATGAAGAGCACCGGAAATGGAAAATACATGGGTAAATATAAATATTTTTTTCTTATTGTACAAATCTTACTAAAAACAATTTAAAGACAAGTACAACAATGGGGTCCTTAACAAATGCAGAATTAAAATGTATTTAAAAAGTAGTAGTCTGTAAGGGGAGAAATAGAAGTGTGATATAGTAAGTTTCTTACACAATGTGAAGTGGCATAGTGTCACTTAATGCTGGACTGTAATAAGTTAAATATGTATGCTATAAAACCCAAAGCAGCCACTAACAAAATATTTGTAGCTAAAAGCTGGAAATGCACAAAAATACAATCACAGCAAATATTCGATTAATCTGAAGATGGCAAAAAGAGGACAAAGTGAACAGTGAGCAAGTGGAACAATTAGAAAACAAATATCAAAATGATAATTAAAAAACTAACCATATCAATATTCAAACTAATTGTAAATGATATAAATATCCAACATAAAAGTCAAAGCTTGTCAGATTGGATGAAAAAGGTAAAACATAACCATATGCTGCCTAGTAGGAATTAAAAATAAATAAAATACAAAGAATCTAAAATAAAAACACAAAGCAGTTAAAAGTGAAAGGATAGAAAAAGATATACCATGGAAACAATAAAAAAGGAGGCAGTGAGGGTCAAGATGGAGGACTAGAAGCAGCCCTCACACATGCCTCTCAAGGAGAGGATCAAAGTGGCAAGTAGAGATGTTCATCTGCAGATGGACCATCTTGGAGAGAGCATTGTGAATCATCAGAGAAGGGACTGGAGACACCCAAAGTGAAGGAGAGGGAGGTGGGGTGATCTGCTCTGCAAGATCAGAAGGTTCCTGGGAGAAGTGTCCAAATGTAGGGAAGTGTCAGAACAGAGAACCATAGGACTCCTTGCTCCCCTGTGGACACTGAAACTCGAGCTGTGAGGGGGACCCCCAACCACAGCAGGCCTCCAAAATGATCAGGTAGCTCCTTAGAGACTGTGCAGTAACATTGCACTGGAGATCAGGCACAGCAGGGACCCACTGGCTTCTGTTCCCGGGTCACTACAACTAATGACATCTTGAGCTCTCAGGCCAAGAGTGCCCAGTATACACAAGGATCAGCTTCACTACAGTCACCCCACATCACTCCTGCCAGGCCAGGGAGGGAGAAGAAAGGTAGATGCTGTAGCATGCCCTATGACTGGGAACCATGTGTGCCCTGCTTGCCACCAAGGATTCAAGCAGGGCAGGTGCTCACTGCCTTCAACATCCACTGATGCCACTGGAGAAGTGTCACAGCAGCAGCCACAGCAAGACCTGCAAGGGGAGAGAGCCCTAGCTACCTGAAGCCCCCCACCTGTGGTCTCATGCATCATCCAGTACCCCCACCCACAGTCCTGTGTGCTACCCAGCACTCTAGCCCATGGTCCCATGTGCAGCCTGCAGACCCACTAGCTGCAGCTCACCACCCTGCTGCATGCTGACACTGCCCCCTGGATCAGGGTGTAGCAAATTCCCACAGCCTTGATACCCATGGGCACCTCTAGATATCCTTGTCCAGACACCTTTGCCAATGCCATTGGGAGACCCAGGTATACAAATCTGCTATACCACCAGTCTCCATGAAGAGGGAGTCAAGCAGCCCACTAATTGAGCTTTCTACAGCAGCCTGGGGACAAACCCACCACTCTGTGCGAATATCCCCTGGCACCAGCTTGGACTGAGGCAACAACAGGAAAACAGGATGACATAGGGAAACAGCAGTATTACAGGCTCTCAATACATCTGCCCCTCATTTGCTGAGTCAGTCTTCCACAGTAGGACACAAGTGCACAATCCAGGGACATCTTCTTTCCTAAGTAGGAGAGCTTCCACAAAGGAAAACAGGTGCAACACAAACTTACCTGTTCTGAACTGAAAGAATAGGTTTCAGATGAGAAGGAACCAGCATAAGAACTCTGGTTCTTATGAACATGAAAAAAAAAAACAAAACACAAAAACAAGCTAGTTTGACATCCCCAGGGGATCACAATAAATCTCTAGCAATTGACTCCAGCCAAAAGGAAATTCTCAAAATGTCAGATATCAAATTGAGATTATGCATGGCAAATTAGATAAATGGGATTGGTGAGAAAGTTGAAAACCAACATGAAGAAGCCAAAAAAGAAAAAATTAAGGACATGAATGGAAAACTCTAAAAAGAGATATACAGCATAAGAAAAGATTTAACAGAACTTGAAGAAATGAAAGAGTCATTAAGGGAATTTCACATTACAGCAGAAAGCTTCAAAACAGGCTAGACTAAGCAGAAGAAAGAATTTGAGAGCTCAAAGACAAGGCTTTTGAATTAAACTAGTCAATAAAAAGTGTAGAATAAAGAATAAAGGATGAACAATCACTCAGAGAAATATGAGACTATGTAAAGCAAGCCAATATAAGAAGAATCTACTCACTATCAAATTGGTACTGACTGTTTAAAACTATGGTGCTCAAATGGTGGTAGTGT
>VBSM01000568.1:1380699-1393935 GCA_008086735.1 Cheirogaleus medius
TAATCCTAACAATATTTGTACCCCCATTATATGATGAAATAAAAAAAAAAGAAGAATAGGTATCTCTCTGAGGGAGAAGAAGAAAAAGTAAAAGGCATAGAAAACCTATTCAAATAAATAATTGAGGAAAACTTCCCTGATATCAACAGAGGTGCAGTTATCCAGATACAAGATGGTCATCGAACACTGGGAAGATTTATTAATAGCAAATAGGACATCACCAAGACATAGTCAACAACCCAGCCAAAGTCAAAGTGAAGGAGATAATCCAACAAGCTGTAAGATCAAAGGAACAACAAACTTACAAAGGAAAACCCATCAGACAAACAGCAGACTTCTCAGCAGAGACTTTGTAAGCCAGAAGGGATTGGGACACCATTTTTAGTCTTCTTAAATAGAACAACTGCCAGCCAAGTAATTTGTATCCTGAAAACTAAGTTTCATAAATGAAGGAGAAATAAAATCTTTCCCAGACAAGCAAACACTAACAGAATTTGTCACTACTAGACCTGCCTTCCAGGAAATGCTTAAAAGTTCTCTACACATGGAATAGAACAATCAATACTCACCAATGTAAAAACACCCAAAAGTTAAAGCTCACAGCTCTTATAAAACAATAGCACAAGGAGTAAAACAAAACAAGGTATCAATCGAATAATGAACACAACAGTATCACAAATATCAATACTAACACTGAATATAAATTGTCTTAATGCTCTCCTTAAAAGATATAGACTGGCTGAATGGATGAAAAAACAACCCAAGCATATGCTGTCTCCAAAAAAGTCAACTAACCTGTAAGGACGCTCATAAACTCAAAGAGATGGGAAAAAATGCTATGCAAATGGAAACCAAAAGTGAGCAAGTGTAGCTATTCTCATATCAGATAAAATAGACTTTAAATCAACAATGTTAAAAAAAAAAAGACAAAGATTACCTTATATAATGATGACTGTAGCAATCCAGGAAGAAGATATAACAATCCTAAATATGTATGCACCTAGCATGGGGACTTCCAGATTCATAAAATAAGTTCTACCAGATTTAAGCAAAAAAATAAACGGTAGCATCACAATGGCCAGAAACTTCAACACTACACTGACAGAACTGGACAGATCATTAAAGCAGAAAATCAATAAAGAAACACTGGACATAAAATGGACTCCAGAATAAATAAACCTAACAGACATTTACAGAACATTCTACTTAAAACGTACAGAATATACATTCTTCCAATAGCACATGGGACATTTTCCAAGATTCATCACATGTTAGGCCACAAAACAAGTCTTAGAAAATTCAGAAAATTCAAAATCATACCATGTATCTCCTCAGACCACTGTGAAATAAAGCTAGAAATCAATTCCAAGAGAAACTCTCAAATCTACACAAAGTCATGGAAATTAAACAACCTGCAAATGAACAATCCTTGGGTCAATGACAAAATTAACATGGAATTTATAAGATTCTTTGAACTGAATAACAAAGGGGACACAAGCTGCCAAAATCTATGGGATACAGGAAAAGCAGTGCTAAGGGGAAATTCATAGCCTTAAATGCCTACATCAAGAAGACAGAAAGATTACAAATTAACAACCTATTGTTGCATCTCAAGGAACCAGAAAAAGAAGAACAAACCAAACTCAAAATCAGCAGAAGAAATAACAAAGTTCAGCGTAGAACTAAACAAAATGGAAACAAAAGAATTACAAAGGATCAATGAACCAAAAAGTTGGTTCTTTGAAAAGGTAAACAAAATCAATAGACTAATAGCCAGATTAACCAGAAACAGAAAAGACTAAAGTAACCTCAATCAGAAAAGAAAAAGGAGACATTACAACTGACACCAAAGAAATACAAAATATCAGCCTTGAATACTATGAAAAACTCTTTGCACACAAACTAGAAAATCTAGAGGAAATGGATAAATTCCTGGAAACACAAAACCTTCCAAGCCTAAATTAAGAAAAAATAGAAATCCTGAATAGAATAAAAATGAGCAGTGATCTCGAGGTAAGTAATAAAAAATCCTTCCCCCACCCCCAAAATATAAAGGGCTGGACCAGATGAACTCATGCTATACATCTGATAAAGAGCTAATAACCAAAATCTACAAAGAATTCAAGCAAATCATCAGGAAAAAAATCAAACAACCCCATTTAAAAGTGGGCAAAAGACAGGAACAGAACCTTTTCAAAAGAAGATAGATTAATGGACAACAAACATATTACAAACATGCTCAAAGTTTCTAATCACCAGGGAAATGCAAATCAAAACTACATTGAGATATCACCTAACTCCAGTGAGAATGTCTTTTATCAAAAAGTTCCAAAACAACTGATGCTGGCATGGATGCAGAGAGAAAGGAGCACTTATACCCTGTTGGTGGAACTGCAGACTAGTACAACCTTTATGGAAATCAGTATAGAGATACCTCAAAGAACTGAAAGTAGAACTACCATTTGATCCAGCAATCCCACTAATGGTTATCCATAGGAAAAAAGACACTTTGTAAAATAGACACTTGTACTCGAATGTCTATAGCAGCACAATTCATAACTGCAAAGATGTGGAAACAGCCCAAGTGCCCATCAATACATGAGTGGATTAATAAAATGTGGCATATGTATACCATGGAGTACTACTCAGCCATAGAAAATGGTGAACTAATGCCTCTTGTACCAACCTAGATGGAACTGGAGACCATCCTTCTGAGTAAAGTATCATAAGAATGGAAAAACAAACACCACATGTACTCATTATTAAATTGAAACTAATTTATCAACACTCATATGCACATATGGTAGTAAAATTCAATAGAATTCAAGCAGGTGGGAGGGGGAGGAAGGGATGGGTAAATTCACTCAAAGATGGTACAATGCACACTATCTGGTTGATGAACTCACTTATAACTTCGACTCAAACTGTACAAAAGCAATTCATGTAACCAAAACCTTTGTACCCCTGTAATATTCTTAAATTTTTAAAAAATAATAATGATGCTTATTGGTCAGCCAAAGTTACGATATTTACCTTGTTTCTTGGGTTTATAAAAATAGATAACCAGGTCATGAGCTTACTTTGTAGTCCCCCACTGGTTCTGTTACCTCAAGAAAACATACTCAGTTTCTGAAGTGGAGGGCAGAAATACACATTTCATATCATTCTGAGTTTTTCTTTTAAACCACATTAAAGTGCTTTCCTTATTCCTGATTATTAGAAAAATGAATATATATATTAATATATACTCTAGAAATGGCAATGTAATTATATCCACTTTATAATGCAATATAACAATACAGTATATAATTATATATAGGTTTTTTTTCATTGAATCTAAGATGCTATCACATGTAGGGTACACCATAATTTTATGTGTATCTGTGCTGAATATTAAGCTCTTGTCTCTCAGCTTCAGACCCATCCTTTCATGATCCACTGTGTCATGTTGGTGCTGGGACTCTAAGCCCACATTTCTCTTTTGCCAGCTGGCTCTGTGTAAGGAGCTCCCAACAGGAATTGCTACAGGGAGACAGGAAGGCTAAGGAGGAAAAAGGGACTTGCTCTCTCTGGTTTCTTTTCTGTTCTTCTCAATGTCATTGAATCCCTTGTCACATTAATGGGTTGAGAATATTTTCTCCCAGTCTTTGGTTTGCCTTCTTATTTTCTAAACAGTGTATGTTTAATTTTAATGTTTATTTTAATGTTGACAAAGTCCAATGTATCTACTTCTCCTCTATTTTTAGTGCTTAGTCTCCTGCCCAAGAAATATTTGCCTATTCCAAGTGATGAAGACAGTCTTCTGTTTCTTTTAGAAAGCTGTATGGTTCTGAGTTTTACATTTGGGCTATGATCCATCTCAAAATAATTCTTGTATATAAAGTTAGAAGTTGTGACCAGTAACCATACAAATATCCTTATTCTTGGTAAAAAGAATTCTTCAAGAGCACAAAAATTATAAACCTCATGTGCCTAGTAATAGAACCACAAAGTACATGAAACAAAATCTGATGGAATTTGAAAGATAAACACATAAGGTCAGAATTATAATTAGATATTCTTATATCCTTCTCTCAATAATTGATAGAACAAGTAACAACAACAACAACAAAACCCAGTACAGTAGTCCCCCTTTATCTATGATTTCACTTTCTCTGGTTCCAGTTACCCATGGTCAACTGTAGTCCAAAAATAGGTGAGTACAGTATAATAAAATATTTTGAGAAAGAAAAAGATACTATTTTCACATAACTTTTATTATACCATATTGTTATAATCGTTCTACTTTATTAGTAGTTATTGCTAATCTCTTACTGTGCCTTATTTATTTATTTATTTATTTATTTATTTATTTTTGAGACAGTCTTGCTCTGTTGCCTGGGCTTGAGTGCCGTGGCGTCAGCCTAGCTCACAGCAACCTCAAACTCCTGGGCTCAAGCGATCCTCCTGCCTCAGCCTCCTGAGTAGCTGGGACTACAGGCATGTGCCACCATGCCCAGCTAATTTTTTCTATATATTTTTAGTTGGCCAATTAATTTCTTTCTATTTTTAGTAGAGACGGGATCTCGCTCTTGCTCAGGCTGGTTTCGAACTCCTGTCCTTGAGCGATCCACCCACCTTGGTCTCCCAGAGTGCTAGGATTACAGGCGTGAGCCACCGCACCCGGCCTGCCTAATTTATAGATAAAACTTTATCACAGGTATTTATATATAGGAAAAAAATAGTATATATAGAGTTCAGTACTATTCACAATTTCAGTCATCCACTAGGCATTAGAATGTATCCCGTGTGTAAATGTATAGAAGACTTGAAAAGCACTTTCAATTAAATTAGCCAACCCTCAAACAAAATAAAAATTCTTTTAAGTGTATAAAGAATATATACCAAGAAGACTATATTTAGGGTCATAAAACAATTTTCGATACTTTTTTAAAAAATCATGTCATAAAGGGTGCACTGTATGGAGGAAGGACATGCTTGTGGCCCTGGCTTGAGCAAGGCAAATGCATTTCATGTAACCAAAATGTTTGTACCCCCATAATATTCTGAATTTAAAAAAATAAAAATAAAAATAAAAATAAATCATGTCATACAAGGTTTGTTCTTTGATCAAAGTGGAATTAGATTAGGAATCAAAGACAAAAAAAAGGTATCTGTAAAATTCTCAAATATTTACAAACTATATAAGACACTTCTAAAAACTCATGGGTCAAAGAATAAATCAAAAGGGAAATTTGAAAGTATTTTGAACTGAAATAAAATAAAAATAAAGCAATAAAATTTATGGAACGCCACTAAAGTCATACTTAGAGCAATATTTATAGCACTAACATCTATATTAGAAAGATGAAAGGTCCAAATCAAACGACCTCAAGTGCCATTTAAAAAAACTAGAAACAGAAAATAAAATAAAATCCAAAGTATGTAAAAAAAAGAAATAATAAAAATCAGGACAGAAAACAATAAAATAGAAAACAAAAGCAATAGAGAAAATTAATGAAGCCAGGAAGTGTTTCTTGGAGAAGAGCAACAAAATTGATAAACTTCTAGGCAGACTGATTAGAAAAAACTCAGAGATGAGCAATGTTACCAATAATAGAAAGTTGAGGCTTTTTAAAAAAATCATAAAGAACTCTCCAGTTGTTACAGAACCATTTATTAATATAAGTTTTCCTTTCCCACTGAATTGACTTGCCATGTTTGTTGAAAGTCAATTGACCAGACATGTGTGGGAATATTTCTGTATTTCTGAAGTCTTGATTCTCTTTCAATTTATGTCTCTCCTTATGTTAATACCAGTCTTAGAAAGCAAAGGTTTAAGGTCTTCACAACCATTCTTGTTCTTGTTCTCTTTCTCCTTTTCATTCCTATTTTCTTTCTTTGTCTCCTTCTCTTTCTTTTTCTTGTTCTCCTCCTCCTCCTTCAAGAATTTTTTGTGTATTCGAGATCCGTGCTGTCCAGTACAGTAGCCATCTGTCCAGTGTGGCTATGAGCACTTGAAATGTAGCTAATTAAGAAGTGATATAAGAATAAAATATACACTGATTTCAAAACATAGCGTGAGAAAATTGTAAAATATCTCAATAATTGTACAGTACTGATCACTTGTTAAAATCATAATATTTTGAATATTAGGTTAAATATAATGTGTCACTAAAATTAATTTCACAGTTTACTTTTATAATGTGGCTTCTAGAAAATTTTAAATTTATTTAGCTCACAATATATTAATATTCCTATTGGATAGTGCTGTCTCTACATCCTTTTGAATATTTCCATATAATCTTCAGGATTAACTTGTTTAATTTTTTTGTTTTTTGTTTTTTGTTTTTGAGACAGTGTCTCACTCTGTTGCCCGGGCTAGAGTGCCGTGGCGTCAGCCTAGCTCACAGCAACCTCAAACTCCTGGGGTCAAGCAATCCTCCTGCCTCAGATCTCCTGAGTAGCTGGGATTACAGGCAAGTGCCACCATGCCCGGCTAATGTTTTATATATAGTTTTAGTTGGCCAATTAATTTATTTCTAATTTGTTAGTAGAGATGGGGTCTCGCTCTTGCTCAGGCTGGTTTCTAACTCCTGACCTTGAGTGATCCACCCGCCTCGGCCTCCCAGAGTGCTAGGATTACAGGCGTGAGCCACCGCACCCGGCCTCATAAGACCATCTTTGAAGGTGTTTCAATATAGATGTCACTAGACAATATGAGGTGCTATTTCCTTGAAATAGTAGCTCCACTGGCTATAATTCAATATCTTGAATCTGTGTTTATTAAATGGATTGAAACTATTTGGTTATTCTCATTGGTTTATCACACACATGCCCAAATTTTAGTGCAGACAAATAAAAGCTCAATATAAGCAATTTAAATTTATTAAAATGACCCAGAATATCACCAAAATAAATGCAAAATAGCTACATTTAAGAGCCCTACTTGTTTATAAATTTTGTAAATATATGTTTACATTTTTAAAGGTTTATTGAGGTATGATTTATATACCATAAAATTCACTCAATATGTGTTCAATCATAAAATTATTTTATTAAATGAACATAGCATGTATTAATAGTTAATTCCTTTTCATTGCTGAATTGTATTCCTGTGTGTACTACCTTATTATGCTTATCTATTTACCAGATAGGCATTTGGATTGTTTACAGTTTTGCACCATTATGAATAATTTACCAATATATAAATCTTCAATAATACCAGTTTTTGTGTAGATTTTGGTTTTCCTTTCTCTTGGGTAAATAACTAGGAGTTTCCATGTCATTTGTGTTCAACATTTTAAGAACGTGGAGAAATACTTTTCAATGCTGCTGCGCCATTTTAAATTCCCTATAGCAATGTATAATGGTTCTAGTTTCCATCCTCACTAACCCTTGCATTGTCTCTTTTGATTATAGCCATTCTTGTGGGTGTGAATAGGCAATATGTCATTTTTGTTTTAATTTGTATTTCCTTAATATTCAATGTCAAGCATTTTCCACTTGTGTATTGGTCATCTATATATCTTTTTTGGTAAAATGTATATTAAGATCTTTTGTTCTTTTATTAGTTGAGATGTTTTCCTTATTATTATTTGGGATTTTATAATTTATATTCTGGATACATGTTCTTTTTCAGATATATGATTCTAAAATGATTCTATCCAGCATGTGCTTTATTTTTTAATATTATTAATGGTGTCTTTTGAAGTAACTATGTATTTAATTTTAATGAAGTGCGCTTTATCAAATTTTTCTTTTATGCCTCATACCTTTGGTGGCATACCTAAGAATTTTTTGCCTAATCCAAAGTCATGAAGCTTTTCTATTATGTATTATTGTAGATGACTTATAATTTAGATCCTACTTTGAAGTCTATATTTGTTTTGAGTTAGTTTTTGTATAGGATGTGATGCAAAGTTAATTTTTTATATATATTGATATCCAATTGTACCTCCACCACGTGTTGAATACACTGATTTCCACACAGCATACACTTGCCATCTGTGTCAAAAATCAATTGACCATAGGAGGTACCATCAGCAAGATGGCAGATTAGGAAGTGTTACTCCATTGAAACACTGAACAAACAACAGCATATGGACCAAAGTACCTTTATGAGAACTCTAGAAATCAGTTAAGAATGCTACAGCAAAGCAGCAAGAGAAAAGCAACTCATCACATGCAAGGGAACCCCCAGAAGATTATCAGTGAATTTCTCAGCAGAAACCCTACAGGCCAGGAGAGAGTGGAATAATATATTCAAAGTGCTAAAAGAAAGAAAAATCCTGACAACCAAGAATACTATATTTCACAAGAATGTTATTAAAAAATAAAGGAGAGATAAAGACCTTCCCAGACCCCCCCCAAAAAAATATATATATATGGGAGTTCATCATCACTTGACCTCCCTTACAAGAAATGCTAAAGGGAGTTCTTCAGGTTGAGACAAAAAGATGCTAACTAACAGCATGAAAACAGGAAAATATAAAGCTCACTGTAAAGGTGCAAATATAGTCAAATTAAGAATACCATAATACTGTTATGGTGGTACATAAATCACTTTTAACTATAGTATAAAAGTAAAAAGACAAAATCTTAAAAGTAGCTGTAGCAACAATAATGTGTTAATGGGTACACAATAAATAAAATATGTAAATTGTGATAGCAACAACATAAAATATGAGAAGAGGGAAAGTTAAAGTATAGAGATTTTGTATGCAATTTAAGTTAACTTTTTATCAACTTAAAATAAACTGTTATAACTAATTTTATGTAAACTGCATGGTAATCACAAAGAAAAAAACCTGTAGTAGATACACAAAAGAGAAAGAGAAAGGGATCAAAGCATACAACTACAAAAAATCATCAAATCACAAAAGAAGACAGAAAGAGGAAGAATGGAACAAATGAAATACAAAACAGTCAGAAAACAATTAACAAAATGTCAGTAGTAGGTCCTTACCTATCAATAATTACTTTAAATATAAATGGATTAAATTCTTTAATCAAAAGACATAGAGTAGCTGAATGGATTAAGAAAAAACCAGATTCAACTCTATAATGCATACAGGACTCACTTTAACTGTAAAGTTACACATAGGCTGAAAGAGAAGAGATAGATAAAAGATGTTATATTCAAGTGGTAACCAAAAGGAAGCAGGGGTGGCTTTTCTTATTTCAGACAAAATAGACTGTAAGTGAAAAACTGTCACAAAAGACAAAGAAGTACATTCTATAATGATAAGGGGGTCAATTTATTAAGAAGATATAATAATTATAAATATGTATGCACCCAACATCAGAGCACCTAAATATATAAATATTAACAGAACTGAAGAGAGAACTAGACAGCAGTACAATAATAATAAGGGACTTCAATACCCTACTTTCAACAATGGACAGATCATTCAGACAGAAAATCAGTAAGGAAACATTGGACTTGAACTACATGTTAGACCAAATGGACCTAACAGATATATGCAGAACATTCATCCAATGGCAGCAGAATACACATAATTTACAAGTACACAGGGAACATTCTCCAGGATAGATTACATGCTAGGTTACAAAACAAGTCTTAACAAATTTAAGATTAAAATTATATCAATTATCTTTACTAAACACAATGTTATGAAAATAGAAATCAGAAATGAGGAAAATTAGAAAATTAAAAAATTTGTGAATATCAAACACACTTCAGAGAAACCAATGGGTCAAAAAGAAATTTTAAAAAATCTTGAGAAAAATAAAAATGAAAACACAATGTTTCAAAACATATGGAATGCAGCAAAAGCAGTTCTAGGAGGGAAGTTTATAGTAATAAATGTCTACATTAATGATCTTAAACAACTTAAATTTATACCTTGAGGGACTACAAAAAGAAGAACAAACTAAGCCCAAAGTCAGGAAAAGGAAGGACATAATAAAGAACACAGCAAAAATAAATGATATGGAGACTTAAAAAACAATAAAAAAGATCACTGAACCTAAGAGTTGGTTCTTTTAAAAAATTTATGAAACTTTAGCAAGACAAACTAAGGAAACAGGAGATGACTCAAGTAAATAAAACTATGAAAGTGGAGACATCACAACCACTATCTCAGAAATACATAGGTTTATAAAAGAATACTATGACCAATCATATGCCAAAAAGTTGGGTAACCTAGAAAAAAATGGATAAATTCCTAGAAACATACACCCCACCTTCAAGACTGAATCATGATGAAAAATTCTAAACAAATTTTTAATGAGTAAGGAGATTGAATCAGTAATCAAAAACTTCCCAAAAAAGAAAAGCACGTGACTTGATGGCTTCCCTGGTGAATTATACCAATCATTTAAGAAAAAATTGTTAATCCTTTTCAAACTTTTCTAAAAAGTTGAAGAGAATGGAACATTGTCAAACTCATTTTACAAGGCTAGCATTACTCTAATTCCAAAGCCAGACAAAGACACCAAAAAAGAAGGCAATTACAAGCTAATATCACTGATGAACACAGATGCAAAAATCCCCAAGAAAATTCTTGCCTTGTAATTTTCTTTACAAGATCTTCAAGAGGAATGGATTTTTAATTTTGATGAAACCAAATATATCATCTTTCTTTCAGGTTTTGTTCCTTTTGCATCCTATTAATAATTCTTTCTCTAAACCGAGGTCATCAAGAATATTTCCCATGATTTTTTCTAGAATTGTTAGGGTTTTAGCTCTCTTAAAAAAAGATACAGATGCTCCCTGACTTACTGTGGGGTTACATCCTTGATAAACCCATCATAAGTTGAAAATATCCTCCTAAGTAAAAAATGTGTCACTGATTGGGAGCTGCAGCTCCTGCTGCTGCCTACCATCACAAGAGAGGTATGGTTTCTAATGAATATGCATCCACATTTGCACCATCATAAAGTCAAAAAATCATAAGTTGAATCATCATAAGTTGGGGACCATCTGTATATGAATCCCTGAGTTCATTTTTACATTGCCGTACCTCGTTGTACCCATGACATTTGTTGAAAAGATTATCCTTTCTCCATCAGTTGCTTATATGTTCGTACATCTATTCTAGTACTGTCTGTCCTGTTCCACTGACCTATGTGTTTATTCTTTAATAAATACCACCCTGTTTTGTTTGTTATTGGCATATTATGCCTTAAAATCTGATCATATAAATCCTCTAACTTTGTTCTTCTTCCTTTGACTTTACATATATATTTTAGAATCAATTTGTCTATATCTAAAAGAAAGACTACTAGTATTTTTAGTGGAACTGAATTGATTCTATAGATCAATTTTAGGAGAATTGTCATCTTAAAAATATGGATTCTTCCAATCCTTTAGCACAGTATATTCTTTATCTTCATTTGTTTAGATCTTTAGTTTCTTGCTTTAATTTTTTTGTAGATTTCTTCACAAAGACTGCATGTTTTGTTAGGTACATACCTAAGTATTTCTTTTTATTTAAGTATACCTTTTTATTTATTGTAAATTGTATTGGATTTTTAATGCAAATTTTACTTTTTCATTTCTGGTACATAGAAATACAATTGACATTTGTATGTTCACCTTGTGTCCTGTAACCTTGATAGACTCGCCTTGTTAGAGTCTTTAAAAGATTATTTTTTATTTTCTACATAGAAAATCATGTCATTTGCAAATAAAAATATCATTTTTCCCTTTTTAATCTGTATACCTTTAATTTTCTATCTTAATTTATGGCAATCACTTAGGACTTTACAGATGATGTTGAATAGTAGTAGTGAGAGAGAATATACCTTAAGTTATCCTGATCTTAGGTGGATAGCATTTACTCTTTCCACTTAATTTGATATTAGCTATATATTTTTCTTAGAAACCTTTTATTAGGTTAAGGAAGGCCTCTTGTATTTCTAGTTTGTTGAGAGTTTTTATACTGACTGGATATTTAATGCTTTTTACTCATTTATTTTTATGATTATATAATTTTTCTTATTCAGTCTGTTAATAGAGTGAATTGTATTGATTGGTTTTCAAATGCTAAACCAACCTTGCATTCCTGGAATGAACCTTACTTGGTCCTGTTATATTATATTTTTATATATTTCTGAATATATAATAAATATGTAAAATAATTAAATATTTGTATATTCAATTATTAACTATTTTGTAGAGGATTTTTGCATTTATGCTCATGAGAGATATTGGTCTGTAGTGGGTTTTCCTTTTTCTTATATTGCCTTTGTCTAGTTTCAGTATTAGAGTAATACTGGCTTCATACAGTGATTGGGGAACTATTCCTACTTCTATTTGCTAAAGGAGATTTGTAGATCTGGTACTATTTCTTCCTTAAGTGTTTAGTAGAATTCACTAGTGAAACCATAGGGTCTTAGAACTTTCTTTTATGGCAGGTTAATTACTAATTTAATATTTCAATACATATAGGGCTATTCAGGTTACCTATATCTTCTTGAGTGATTTTTGGTAGTTTTCATCTGTATAGGAACCAGTCTGCTATGGTTAGAATGTGTTCCCTCTAAAATTCAGGTGTTGTCAATGTAATAGTTTTAGGATGTGAGGCCTTTAAGAGGTGATTAATCCATGAGGGCTCCTCCCTCATGTAAATGAATATAAATGGGATTGGATGCACTTATAAAAGGGCTTGATGAAGGGAGTTCATACCTTTTTTGCCCTTCCACCTTCCACCATGTAAGGACACAGCATTCCTCATCTCCAGAAGATGGAACATTTGAGGCACCATATCATCTAGTTACTTGTTATTGGTTTACTCAGGTGTTGGATTTCTTCCTGGTTCAATCTTCGGAGGTTGTATGTGTCTAGGAATTTATCCATTTCTTCTAGTTTCTCCAATTTGTGGGCGTGTAGTTGCTAATAGTAGCCTCTAATTATCCTTTGAATTTCTGCAGTATCAGTTGTAATGTCTCCTTTTTAATATCTGATTTTATTTATTTGGGTCTTTTTAAAACTTAGTCTGACTAGAGGTTTGTCAATTTTGCTTAACTTTTCAAAAACCCAACTTTTGTTTTGTTGATCTTTGTATTTTTTGTTTAAATTTCATTTATTTCGGCTCTGATCTTTACTATTTCTTTTCTTCTACTAATTTTGGGTTTAGTTTGCTCTTGTTTTTCTAGTTCTTTAAGATGCATCATGAGGTTGTTTATTTGAAGGTACTTTACTTTTTGATGTAGTCATTTTTTGCTTTAAACTTTTCTCTTAGCACTGCTTCTGCTGTATCCCATAGGTTTTGATATGTTGTATTTTCT
>VBSM01000568.1:1415330-1428360 GCA_008086735.1 Cheirogaleus medius
ATTTGAAACCTTAAAATTTGTACCCCCATAATATGCTGAAATAAAAAAATATATGTAATGATGTCATTACATATTTGGATCATAAAAAAAGAGTAGATATCTTGGCATCTAGTGTTATACATAGTAGGTGCTTAATAAATATTCACTAAATGAATGCATAATAAATTAAAAAATGAGTGATTGAGAAAATTTTTTAAAAAGTTAACTATGAGTAAAGAAAAACCACAATGATATACTACAACACACCCACCAAAATGCCTATAATTAAACAAAATGATAATACCACACGTAAACAAGAACACAGAGCAATAGAAACCCTCATACACTACTGGTGGGGGTGAAAATTGGTGCAAGAATTTCAAAAAATTCTCTGGCAATATCTATGAAAACTAAAAATACTCATACTTCTGATCAAGCAATTCCATTCATGGACTTATTTCCAATATGAATATACTCATGAACCAAAAGATATGTGCAAAAATGGTTCCTAGCAGCATTATTCATAATAGCCACGAACTAGAGAAGAGGCAAATGTCCATCAACAGTTGACAGGATAAGTTTTAGTACATATTCATATGATGGTAAACTATATGAACAAACTACTGCTATACATGATGTGGATAAATAACACAACATAGTGGGAGTTTGTTGGAAAAAGATACTAATCAATACATGCTGTCTAATTCTATTGATATTTAAAGTTTGGGCACAGACAAAACTAATCTGTGATGCTAGAAGTCAGATAGGGGTTTCCTTTCAGAACAAATGAGAGGATAGATATTGGGAGAAAGTGCCATGGGACCTTCTGAGATACTGGTAATGATTTATTTCTTGATTGGCACTGTGGTCAGATAGTATGTTAAATTTATCATAACTTATAAAGCTCTACATTCATGATGTGTGCATTTGAATCTGTGTATGTCATATTTTGGTAATAAAGTAAAAATACCTTATTAAAATTATGCTGAAGACAAACAATTGTATGGAAAAATATTCACATGTTTTAAAAGTATAAAAAAGAGGTCAGAAAGTATCAAAATAAGCTCATAACGGAGAGTATGATCCCATCTTTTTACATCACATTTAAACAGAGTAGAAAACATGTCATATGTCACAGTCACAGGCACAGTTCCTTTGTTATTTGTTTAGCAATAACTAGAACTGTTTGGAGACTTATGGAATAGAAATGGCTGAGACCAGAAGAGTAGCCCAATGTGGCCAGGGAACAGATTTCATGGAAGGATGTGCTGGAGGATAAAAATAGAGAGCCAAGTGGGGACTAATTAGTTAATGGTTTAAATGCCGTGGAATGGGATTAGGATGTTATTTCAGAGGTAAGATATTACCAGTGAATGTTGTCCTTCTTTATTAGATGGAGAGTGGTGGTAATAGGAGGTTCAACTCATGAGCTGGGTTTCAGGAGGAAAATTTTTTTGTTTATAACTGAAGAAATTAAAACTCCTCTCTGAATTTGCCTCTGGGAAGCACCTAAGACAAGGAACATGGAGCCCTTCTGGAGAAGGGGAAAGACCAAGGTGAGAGACTTCATCAGATCTGACCTCAATCACAGCTTTGTAGCAGCTCGGAAGATGATGCTGCTTTCTGAAACATTCTCCCAAGGAAGGATCAGCACACAAACTACATATTTCTACCTTGTAGAACATGCACATTCATTTGTATAAACATTGATCTCTTTAGCCAAGTTTGACCAAATCCATTGTCCTCAACTACCTACATTGCTCTTGTAGAAAACGCCTGGGATGTAGAAAATGTCAGAGGTGAGTTGCCCCCACATGTGAAGTTAGTGGCCCCTGAAGGAATTCCAGGGCACAGGATTACTTAATGCATCAGTGTTCATTACCATCAAGAATTTAAGGAAGGATTTCAATTGTGGCTGCCGATGGCAATCTTATATAAATTTTTTCTCTTTCCAATGTTCTACGCATTCCTTGATGGTTGAAGGCTGGGATTACAGCTCTGCTTTAGCCCAACGGTTTTGTAGCACTTCCAGAAAATAAAGTGGCTGACCCCTCTCTTCCTAGCCAAAGTGTTTGGATTATGCCTCCCCAAACACATATGTGCACTTACACACATACACATGCATGAACGACCCCCTGAATGAATAGGCCCTATTCTGGTGCTGCCATTTCCACCCTGTGGGGCCACAATCAGTTCTAACACACTAAATGAAGAACAGGAAATCCAATTGTTCCTGTCTAGACACCTTCATACTCATCTCCCACCCATCCTAGCATACTGGCTCTAGCCACCCTGAGTGACTGGCTGTTATACAAACTTACTTCCTACTTTCACTCCTCTAGGCCTTTCCTGTTGCTGTTCCCTCAGACTAGAATACCCCTATAAACCCTTCTCATCCTTTTCATCACTTACAGCTCAACTCCTTCTTCCTTGAGGCTTTCTTGGCAACTTCCCCCAAACTAAGGCACCCCAGACTAAGATGTAATTCACTGCTTGCTCCTTCTTCTGTGTTTTTGTACTATATGTTAATTGACCCTCCTTCAGAGCACCCATTTCCACCTATTTTACATGAGTCATGTTTAATAAATAGGGCTAAAGGTCAGGTGTACTTATTCTTAAGACTGACAGACCTGGGTTCAAATCCGGGTCTCTTTCACTTGTTGCTGCTTGACTTTGGACAGGTAAATTCACCTCACTGACCCAGTTTACTCATCTTTAAAATAAGGATCATTAAGAATAACTACCTCTTAGCTAAGTTTATATGTTTTAATATGAAAAAAGTGAAAGCATCAGAAACAGTGCCTGGTATATAGTAACTATTCCATACGTGTTAGCTTTCATTAATATTACCCTGTTTGAATCTACCTCAGAATGTAAGCTCCACACAAAAAGGAATAATTATGTTTGTCCTCTGATGTACCCCTAATACCCAGCACTGAGCCTGGCTTGTGGCGAATGGTCAAGAAATATCTGTAGAGTGAGTGGATGTATTAATGGATCTGTAAAATAACTGTCATCATTAGCATCCTCCTCCTCCTCCTCCTTCCTGAATCCTCTCTTGCCTATTAGCATGACCGTTTATACCCCACAGAAAAACGTCAAGTGAAGCATCATTGAACACCTACCATTCCCTTGCCCCTTTGCTTTATCTGTGCTAGCGCCTTTCTTGAATTCACTTCTCTAACAAGTTTGAGTCCAGCAGCAACCACTTCAACCGCCCTCGCTCGCCCGGCAGAGGTGGGGGGCGGGAGTGGAAGACTGGGAGTGGGGCGTGGCCACCACGTCGCAGAGCCTGACTGCGCCTGCGTAGGTTGCGGCAAAGCTAAACGCTCTGAGGCTTGCGGTCATTGCTGGGCAGTGCTCGTGTAGGAAGATCGCTCAGCAGATCTCACTTCTGATCCGCCCAGCTCTTGGGTCTCGGGCTTCGGCTTTGTGCCGAGGCACCAACACACGTACCGTCCTCTCTCCGACTGATCGCTGACCTCCCCGTTCCCGCTGCTGTCTCCTGGAACCATGTCTCTGGTAAGCCAGAATGCGCGCCACGGCAGCGCAGAGACCACAGCAGATTACAGCGACGGCCTGGGCGAAATGCAGGCTACTAACGCCTCTGGGCCCCCCATCTCCATGCTCGTCCCTGATGCCCCCCAGGGCCTTCGGGCGCCAATCAACCCTCAGGGTGCCAGTGATTCCCAGGCTGCTCAGCACCCCAATGACCTCGAGGTCCTAATCGACGAGCAGTCCCGACGTTTGGGGGCGCTCAGGGTCCACGACCCTCTAGAAGACAGGTCAATTGCTTTGGTGAATTTCATGCGAATGAAAAGCCAAACTGAGGGATCTATCCAGCAGTCAGAGATGCTGGAGTTTCTCAGAGAATACTCAGATCAGTTCCCTGAGCTACTCAGACGAGCTTCAGCTTACCTGGACCGGGTCTTTGGGTTGAACTTGAGGGTTCTTGATCCCCAGGCCGAAACCTACAACTTAGTCAGCAAGCGGGGTCCTCAGACCACGGATCGGATAGCAGAGTCCCTGGACATGCCTAAGGCAGGTCTCCTGGCCCTGGTCCTAGGTCACATCCTCCTGAATGGTAACCGGGCAAGAGAGGCCTCCATTTGGGACCTGCTGCTAAAAGTTGATATGTTGGATGAGCCTCAGCGGATCAACAACCTTTATGGGAACACAAGGAATCTCCTTACTACTGACTTTGTGCGTATGCGATTCTTGGAGTACTGGCCAGTATATGGCACTAATCCTCTTGAATTTGAGTTCTTGTGGGGCTCTAGAGCCCACAGGGAAATCACAAAGATGGAAGCCCTGAAGTTTGTGGCAGAGGCCCTTGATGAAGAACCCTGGAGCTGGCCAGAAGAATATAACAAGGCCATGGAGGCTGACAAGGCCAAAGAAAGAAGCCAGGCTGCTGGCTTAGAGTTCTGGTCCGAGGACACTATGAATGATAAGGCAAATGATTTGGTACAGTTAGCCATTAATGTCACTGAGGAATTGCTGCCTATACATCAGGATGAACTATTGGCTCACACTGGCAAAGAATTTGAGGATGTGTTCCCAAATATCCTCAGTCGAGCTACTCTAATCCTTGATCTATTCTATGGGTTCTCTCTGATTGAAGTTGATACCAGTGAGCACATCTACCTTCTTGTCCAGCAACCAGAATCAGAAGAAGAGCAAGTGATGCTAGAGAGCCTGGGGAGACCCACTCAAGAATATGTGATGCCTATCCTAGGTTTGATCTTCCTGATGGGCAACCGTGTCAAAGAAGCCAATGTCTGGAACTTGCTTCGGAGATTTAGTGTGGATGTAGGGAGAAAGCATGCCATCACCTGTAAGCTTATGAGACAGCGCTACCTGGAATGCAGGCCGCTGTCCTACTCTAATCCAGTTGAATATGAGCTTCTATGGGGTCCTCGAGCTCACCTTGAAACCACCAAAATGAAAGCCTTGGAGTACATGGCCAGGCTCTACAGAAAGCGACCACAGGACTGGCCAGAGCAATATAGGGAGGCTATGGAAGATGAGGAGGCCAGAGCCAGATCTGAGGCAACTTCCATGTTCTTCTTTGGCCCCATGTGAAGTTTGGGGAAAATGTATCACTTCAGTTGAATGGCATCAATTAGAAGGGCCTTGGGAAAATGGGCACTGGGACCCCAAATCAGAAGTCTGGAAGGGTTGGGGTGGGGAGTACACACTGTGCTTGCTATCTGTGTTCCAGTTCTAATAGTATTTCCTTCCTTTTAATATACCTCTGAATTAGGTTTATAAGTGAAATTGCTCATTTGCCATCCCTGTCTTGTTTCAGTATAAAAGTTCAGATAGCTGTGTAAAATGTATTGGTAATATTTACATCTTTGAAATAATCAGTAAAATGATCTGGTACTGGACTTAATTTACAATAACAACACACACACAACAAAAACAAACACAAAATTACTGATCTGTGGTTGCCCTCCCTTTGTGTCTTCTGCTATGTGTGTGTGTGTGTGTGTGTATATATATATATATATATATATATATAATTTTAAAAGACTGTCATTTACCTGTATTTGCTTTGCTGTTCCAGAGTGTAGTGAAAAATAAAAGCATAATGAATTAGACACTGTGCGTATGCACTCATTTATTAAGCACCTGCCATGCTCAGAGCACAGTGCACAATGCTCAGTGCTGGGAATATAAGGGTGAAGAAGACCCAGCTGGGCCACAGGGCTTAAGGGTGTGGGGTCATGGAAGTAAACCAGCAATTATATTAAGCTGCAGCAAGTGGTAAAATAGTGGTAAGCTCAGAGTGCTGTGGGGATTCCCTGGGATAACTCCCAACTTTAGGTGCTGGGAGGGATGGTGGAGAAGGTGATAGGCTCCAAGAGAAGCTAGGGAAAGTACAGGGGTGTCGAGCAGCGGATGAGTGGGGGAGTGGTCAAGGGTGGTGGTGGGGAAGGTGGTATGGAGGGGAAGGTGGTATGGAGGGGAAGGTGGTATGGAGGGCTGGGCACAAGATGTGCTTTAGTGACATCTATTGTGAGACCTAAGGTTCAGGAGAGGAAGGGGGAACTGATAGAAGACAGGGGCAGTGTGTAAAACACCTTCAGGGAATTTAAAAGTGGCTCAGAAGGACAATGTTGAGTTTAAAGGGAGAGTGGGAGAGATGAGTTTGTGACAGAGGTAACAGAGAATGGCTCTTGGGAATCAATAATGGCTTTCCTGAACGCAGCCAGTCTTGCATCTTGAGTCAGACCAACAATCCACGTGGAGGAGCCCTGAAGGGGATCCTCTCTGCCAGCAGTTTATTTCAGCACCCAAGCTGTTAAGGTGTGTATTAGTATTTTGGCTCTCTTCATCCTGATCCTCCTCACGGCTTCTAACCTGGCTCACAGCTCTCCTCAAGCCTTCCCTACAGAGCCGGCAGGTAGCAATTTCTGAGAGGGAGCCCTGGCACAGGGTGGGAGTCATATGGAAAATCACCTATGGCAAGGGGAGGGAGGAGGGCTGCTGCCTACAAGTAGTGGAAGTTTTATAATTCCTCACCTCCTGGCACCCATAAGCTTTCTGCTCTTTTTTTCACCCATTTAATCACCAGGAGCTACCTCCAACTGCCACTTCCTATTAGACAGGAGAGAGTTGGAAGACATTCCTTACATTTTTGTCAGCCTCAGGAAGAGAACAACACAGTCGTCTTGCAGGGGGAGCGGATAGGGGATGGGGAGATGTGCCCTTTTGGACCCCAAGTCTGATGTGCTGCGATGCAAAAGCCTAATTAGAGCTGTCTGCTTGGGGAAGCCACTGCGCAGGCGCACTCCGCAGTTGCCAGGGAGATGCAGCCCCAACTACGTCTCAGTGATCTCCCCTATAGTAGCATTCCAAGAACTGAATGGCAAGGGCGGGATTTCCGGTGACGAGAAAATGAGTAACTGGAGAGCCTGAGTCGACCGGGTTCTTAAAAACGGGGAGGGAGTGGAGTTGTGAGGCAGGGAAGTATCCAACTCTGGGACTTTGGAGAGGAGTCCTGCCCACGCACTAAACCGCGAGCCTCTCATTCTTCAACCTCTTTGGACCCTTAATCTGTACATGCTTGTGTGGCGGGGCAGGGAAAGGCGGCAAGCACGTGAAGCTGCCAAGTTTTCCTTGCTCTGACTTTTTGGATTACTGCTGTATCTGGGTACTCCAACACGTCAGCTTTTCTGGGAGTTCCAGTAGAGAGAGAAACCTGCAGAGGGGAAGGTGTAGCATCTGGACCAACAATTATCAATGTAAAGCTTCCAATTGCTTTATTATTAAATATGTGCCAAGCACTATGCTGGGTTCTTCACATGCTTAGCTCTAATCTTTCACCAAGTTTTCCAAGAAGCATTTTAATAGCCCCACTGTATACTACAGCAAACAAAGGTTTAACTAATATGCCCAAGGTCACACAGCAAGTCAATGAGAGCTGGGCTTGGAGTCCAAGGAGCCCCACTTTGGGACAGTGCTATGTTCCCACTCAAATTTGCTGACTTTCAGCAGATACAAGGAAAGACTGCAATGCCAGAATGGAAAGGCAAAATGATAGCCCCTAAAAGGAGGATGAAAGTGATGCTGAAATTTCTCCAGGCTCTTCTTTGTTTCATCACTGGGGCTCCATGAGAGCTGTCTAGGTATACAATATGCATTTTTGTCCAATTTCCCTACTCTGTCCTCTGAGTCCTCCCCGGTCTGCTCCTCTGAAAGCCTCCAGCATTATCTGCTGCTGGCTTATCACCTAGGAAGAGTCAAACGTCACCATTTCTGGAGCTCCAGAAGTGTTCAGTGATATATTTTTTAGTTTTTGTCATTTCAAAATATTATGGGGGTACAAACGTTGAGGTTACATATATTGCTATTGCACTGCCCGAGCCGGACCTACAAGTGTGCCCATCCGCAGAAAGTGCCTACCGCACCCATTAGGAGTGAATTTACCCATCCCCTCCTCCGCCCGCCCTCCTGCCCAACACCCATGAATATTACTTCCATATGTGGACATAAGTCTTGAGCAGTTAATACCAATTTGCTGGTGAGTACATGTGGTGCCTGTTTTCCCATTCTTGTGATGCTTAACTTAGAAGAATGGGCTCCAGCACCATGCAGGATAATACAAGAGGTGCTAGTTCACCATTGTTTTTTGTGGCTGAGTAGAACTCCATGGCACACATATATCGCATTTTATTAATCCACTCATGTATTGATAGGCACTTGGGTTGTTTCCACATCTTTGTAATTGTGAATTGTGCTGCTATAAACATTCCAGTGCAGATGACTTTATTATAGGATGACTTTTTTTTCCTTTGGGTAGATACCTAGTACTGGGATTGCTAGATCAAATGGTAGTTCTACTTTTAGTTCTTTAAGGTATCTCCATATTACTTTCCACAGAGGTTGTACTAGTTTGCAGTCCCACCAGCAGTGTATGAGTGTTCCTATCTCTCCACAGCCACACCAACATTTATTGTTTTGGGGCTTTTTGATAAAAGCCATTCTCACTGGAGTTAGGTGATATCTCATTGTGGTTTTGATTTGCATTTCCCTGATGATTAGAGATGTTGAGCATTTTTTCATGTTTGTTGGCCATTAGTCTATCTTCTTTTGAAAAGTTTCTATTCGTGGCCTTTGCCCACTTTTTCATGGGGTTGTTTAATTCTTTTCTTGCTGATTTGCCCGGGTTCTATATAGATTCTAGCTATCAGCCCTTTGTTAGATATATAGCATGCAAATATTTTCTCTCATTCTGTAGGCTTTCTATTCACTCTAGTGATAGTTTCTTTGGCTGTGCAGAAGATTTTTAATTTGATCAGGTCCCATTTATTTACTTTTTTGCTGCTGTGATTGCCTTTGGGGTCTTCCTCATAAATTCTTTGCCTAGGCCGATGTCTATAAGAGTTATTCCAACGTTTTCTTCTAGAATTCTCATGGTTTCGTGCCTTAAGTTTAAGTGTGTTATCCATCGTGAGTTGATTTTTGCGAGAGGTGAGAGATGCAGGTCCTGTTTCAGTCTTCTACATGTGGTTATCCAATTTTCCCAGCACCATTTATTGAATAGGGATTCGTTTCCCCAGTGTATGTTTTTGTCTGCTTTGTCAAAGATCAGATGGCAATATGAGAATGGTTTTATACCTGGGTTCTCTGTTCTGATCCATTGGTCTATATTTCTGTTCTTTTTTTTATTTCAGAATATTATAGAGGTACAAACATTTTGATTACATTTTATGACTTTGCAACATCCAAACCATGATTTGAGGCGTGCCCTTCCCCCCTACAATGCTCACCATGTCCAATAGTTGTGAGTTTACCCATCCCCAACTCCCCAACCCCCAAAGAATATTACTGCTGTGTGAGCACTTAGTGTTGATCAGTCAGTGCCAGTTTGATGGCGAGTACATGTGGAGCCTATTCTTCCATTCTTGTGATACCTCACTTCGGAGGATGGGCTCAAGCTCTATCCAGGAAAATATAAGAGGTGCTAGATCACCGTTGTTTTTTATAATTAAGTAGTATTCCATTGTATGCATATACCATATTTTATTAATCCACTCATGGGTTGACGGGCACTTGGGTTATTTCCACATCCTTGTAATAGTGAATTGTGCTGCCATAAACATTTGAGTGCTGATGTCCTTATTATAGAATGACTTTTGTTCCTTTGGGTAGATGCCTAATAGTGCTATTGCTGGATCAAATGGTATTTCTATTTTTAGCTCTTTGAGGTATCTCCAAATTCTTTTCCACAGAGGTTGCACTCTGTTCTTGTGCCAATACAATGCTGTTTTGTTTACTATAGCCTTGTAGTATAGCTTGAAGTGTGGTAAATTGATGCCTCCCAATTTGTTCTTTTTGCTTAAGGTTGCTTTAGCTATACAGGATCTTCTCTGGTCCATACCAAGTGTAGAATTATTTTTTCTAGATCTGTGAAAAATGATGTTGGAATTTTAATAGGGATTGAATCGAATCTGTAGATCACTTTGGGTAGTACAGACATTTTAACAATGCTGATTCTGCTGACCCACAAGCATGGTATGGTCTTCCACCTGTTTACATCCTCTGCTATTTCCTTCCTTAGTGTTTCATAGTTCTACCTGTACAGGTTTTTTACCTCCTTAATTAAATATATTCCTAAGTATTTTGTTTTCTTTATTGCTATTGTGAAAGGTATTGAGTCTTTAATTTGTTTCTCAGTTTAACTGTTGTTGGTGTATATGAATGCTGCTGATTTGTGTACATTGATTTTGTAACCTAAGACTTTGCTGAACTTATTTATCAATTCCAGTAGTCTCTTGTCAGTAATTTTTTTTTTGCAACCCTGAAAGAACAATGACCTGACAAAACTCCTGCCTTGTCCAATGTTGCTTTGGGTGCAAAAACAGAAGTGGGATATAGCCCTGTGTCACAGAGGCCACATGCAGTTTCTCAGAAGTGACAGGAGTGAGACTTATGGGGCACCTGTTTATGGTGAGGGAAAGCATATAGTCTCTCTGTGGCCACAGCCATTCCTTTGAAGGCCAACAGAGACTTGAGTACTCTCTGTTCTTCAGGGACCAACTTAGAATTAACACCCCCTAGGAGAAACACTTAAGGGTGGAAGTGAGTGTCTAGTAAACAAGAATTACAGAGAATGCTGCACAAATTACTCCAATGTGCAATCACTGTTAAGCCTTTAGAACACCAGTCCAAATATCTTTCTTATCTGTTTGAATTGATTTGGAGAATGGAAAGGCCTTGGTTCATTTGTAGACTCTGTGGGCCACCAATATTCACCAAGTATTGAAGTTTTGACTATATTGGAGTTTGCAGAGTAGGTGTTGGTTAGATGTGGACTCAATCATCCTATATATATAATGCCATCCAGAGTCCCCTTTGACCTATGATTGGGATCCTTCCTGGAGAGAAAACGTTGACTATATATTCACTTTCAGTTGCTAAGGCCCAGGATCACCCTCTTTTGGAGAGAATGGTGGTTAGGGAAGACTCTTCCTGCTGTTTCTCTCCATGAGCTTATGTATACACACACAAGCCACCCACACATACACATACAATTCAAGGAATAGCTGGGCTGGACTGGCATATATGGATTTCAAGGCAATTCCCCCTGCCCCAAGGATTGTGGACTCTTGGCACTAACACCTCTGCCCAAACCCCTGCAGTAAGCACTACATGTACTCACCATCAAATTGGTTTCACTGATCAACAAACCTAAGTGCACATATAGGAATAATATTCATTGGGTGTCGGGCAGGTGGGAGGGGGAGGAGGGGATGGGTATATACACACATAATGAGTGCAGTGCACACTGTCTGGGGGATGGACACACTTGAAGCTCTGATTTGGGTGGAGCAAAGGCAATATACGTAACCTAAACATTTGTACTCCCATAATATGCTGAAATAAAAAGGAAAAAAAAAAAGAAATTTCACTAAACTCTTGCATGACTTCAAGCAGCATAAGGCTGTGTCCCTATGAGTGATCCCAACCCCCTATTAAAATACCTGCCTAAGAAAGTTCAATGCTCCAGGAAAATTTACTGTTTGTTCTAGCCAACATCTGATGATAAGAACCCTTTTTTAGAGCATTTACTTAAAAAAGGCTTACCATTGTGAATATGTATCTCTTAAAGCTCAGGAGTGTCTCTCTCAAGACCAGAGAGCCATTCCTCTTAAACATAATCAACAAATATAGGGCCTCTGTCTCCCAGTCTCTGTAGGAAAACAGAATCCTTTGTTAACTGCTAGCTAACAAACACAGCCGACCTAATCATATTTACATTGACCAGCCCTTTGTAATTTTCACTTCTCTGGTTCTACTGAGCCCCCTCCCTCATTCTCCCTTTAAAATGCCCAGATCACCATTGTACAAATTGGAATAGAGCTCAGCTTTTTCCTCTACTGTCAGCAGTTACTAAATAAAACATTTTTACCACTTTATTTATCTTTGACACAGGGAGGAAGGACAGTAGACAGACACATGGTGAGGGAAGAGGAGTCAGTCTCCAGCTTTGACAGGGAACAAGCTGCTCCGTGAGGTGAATGGCTGGTGCCAATGCCTCTTTTCTAGATGGCCTTCATTAACTACCCCACCCACAAGGAAACAGACCCTGCTCAGCCCAGCTCTCAGGTAGTTCCACCTGAGACTGCCCTGGCCCCTGTGACCCATCTACACTGGAGAAGTCCCTGGATATCAGGCTTGTCCAAAGGACACTTACCCAGTTCAATTTAACAAGCAATTGCTAAATACATGCCATACACTGACCTTGTTGTATTAGACTAATGGGTGTGGTGCGCACCATCTGGGGGATGGACACACTTGAAGCTCTGACTCGGGTGAGGCAAAGGCAATATATGTAACCTCAACATTTGTACCCCCATAATATGCTGAAATAAAAAATTTTTAAAAATAAATATATAGACACTGGGGTAGAGGGATGAATTTGATGTGGCCCCATCTGATCTGTGTTTCAACTCACTATTCAGCTTTGAGTCTGGTCAAATATATGAGCAATCTCTTAATGTTTTGATTTCAATGCATACCTGTTTCATTTCTAGAATTTCTAATTGTTTCTTTTTCAAATATATCTTATTTTAATTTTTAATTTTTTTATTTCTGCATATTACAGAGGTGCAAATGTTTAGGTTCCATATATTGTCTTTGTCTCGCCCAAGTCAGAGCTTCAAGTGTGTCCATCCCCCAGATGGTGCACACTGCACCCATTTGGTGTGAATATGCCCATCCCGTCCCCCCCCTCACCTGCCAGACACTTGATGAATGTTACTACTATATGTATGCATAAGTGTTGATCAATTAATACCAATTTGATGGTGAGTACATGTGGTGCTTGTTTTTCCATTCTTGCAATACTTCACTTAGTAGAATTTTTAACAATAAGGTCCCTGTTCTTGTCTTATGGATTCTAGTCCTTTTTTCATCACTTTCAACATTTTAAGCAGGCTTATTTTTAAAGTTCCTTTCATATTGATCTACTCTTGCACATTTCTTTAATTGTGAGTTCTGCCATTTGTTGGGTCCACTCACTATCTAATGGTGGTTT
>VBSM01000568.1:1441566-1459824 GCA_008086735.1 Cheirogaleus medius
CAGCAGGAGAAAATGATGGCTGTGGTCAGCATTGACACAGAAGCAGTTAAAAGCAAATGGTAATGAATAATCAGAGGGTTCCTGTGAAGCAGGGGTCCCCAACTTATGGTGAGTTGTATAATCATTTAATTATATATTACAATGGAATAATAATAGAAATAAAGTGCACAATAAATGTAATGCACTTGAATCATCCTGAAACCATTCCCCCGCTCCCCGCTCCATGGAAAAATTGTCTTCCAAGAAAACAGTCCCTGGTGCCAAGAAGGTTGGCTGCTGCTGTAGAGGACTTGGCTGATGTGGGTCGAAAGGGCTGGAAGGTTTTGCAAGGATTACTTTAGTATAACTATTAAATATTAGGAACATTTGGGATTGCAGAAATCTTGGAAACTGGGTCAGAGTTAGGAGACTTTTAGAGTCAGATAGGGAATTGATGACCCCAGGAAAGAGAGACGTGATTCAGGAGGGACTCTGCAAGGCTTAGCTGAATATCTGGTGTCTACAGGGGTAGAGAAGGTGAAAATGTTGGAACTACTCTTACAGATATCAGCCTAGGCAAAGAATTTATGAAGAAGACCCCAAAGGCAATCACAGCAACAACAAAAATAAATAAGTGGGACCCGATCAAATTAAAAAGGTTCTGCACAGCCAATGAAACAATCAATATAGTGAATGGATAACCTATAGAATGGGAGAAAATATTTGCACGGTATACATCCCATAAAGGGCTAATAAGCAGAATCTATAAAGAACTCATGCAAAACAGCAAGAAAAAAATCAAACCACCCCATTAAAATTGGGCAAAGAACATGAATAGAAACTTTTCAAAAGAAGAAAGACTAATGGCCAATAAACATATGAAAAAAATGCTCAACATCCCTAATCATCAGGGAAATGCAAATCAAAACCACAGTGAGATATCACCTAACTCTAGTGAGAACGTCTTTTATCAAAAATCCCAAAACAACACACGCTGGCATGGATGCGGAGAGAAAGGAACATTTATACACTGTTCGTGGAACTGTCAATTAGTACAACCTCTATGGAAATCAGTATGGTGATAACGCAAAGAACTAAGAGTAGACCTACCATTTGATCCAGCAATCCCATTATTGGGTATTTATCCAAAGGAAAAAAAAGTCATTGTATAAAAAAGACACTTGCACTCAAATGTTTATAGCAGCACAATTCATAATTGCAAAGATGTGTAATCAACCAAAGTGCCCATTAATACAGGAGTGGATTAATAAAATGGGGGATATGTACACCATGGAGTACTACTCAGCCATAAAAAATGGGGAACTATTACCTTTTGTAACAACCTGGATGGAACTGGAGAACATTCTTCTAAGTGAAGTATTACAGGAATGGAAAAACAAACACATGTATTCACTATTAAGCTGGAACTTATTGATCAACACTTATATGCACATATTGAACTAAAACTCAATGGAAATCAAGCAGGTGGGAGGGGGAAGAAGGGGATGGGTAAATTGCCACCTATCAGGTACAATGCACACTATCTGGGTGATGGGCACATTTATAACATTGACTCAAACTATACAAAAGCAATACATGTAACCAAAATGTTTGTACTCCTGTAATATTCTGAAATAAAATAAAATAAAATATAAAAATAAAGTATATTTAAATCAGTTAAAAAAAGAACTAATAAATTTGCAACTTTGCAAGATGCAAAATCAACACTCAAAAGTCAACTGTATTTTTATGAACTAATAATGAACAATTATTTGTTCATAGAACTAAGATCAATGAATAAGTTCTAATTAAATTAAGAAAACAATTCCACTTACAGTAGCATAAAAAAGAATAGAATACATAGGAATAAACTGAGCCAAGAAAGTGAAAGACTGGTGTACTGAAAAGTAAAAAACATTGCTGAAAGAGATTTTAAAAGATACAAATAAATGGAAAGATATCCCATGTTCATGGATTGAAAGAAATACTATTACTAAGATGTCAGTACAGGCAGACCCGGGTTACTGACTTGCAGCATTCCATACTTACAAAGGGGCTCTCAATAGCCCCCCAAGGATAATGCATAATTAAATAATTAAATAAATAATTCAGGAACTAGTTTCTTCCACATTTGTTAACAAACCCCCATGGCATGGGTGGTTCATTGGTCTCGTTGTTCATATGGTTACTTGTGCACCACATCACTTTTGTGTTAACTTTTTTATTCAATTTTGTGAGTCTGTGTTTACCCTTATGACCATGCCTCCAAAGGAAGGCCTAGTGGAGGAGGCCATGGACATTTTCCAGTTCTCCAAGAACCAGGCAAGGGAGTTCCTGTGCCTCTGGGAGCAGTTCAGCGACATGAGCTTCCAGCAGAACTGCATCAAGGAGGGGCTGCTGGTCCCCGGCAATTGCTTAGAGCAAGCCCTGGAGGAACTGGTGACCTGAGCACAGAGATTACTGAGGCACTCCATAGTGCCTGGGCATCCCAATCCAGTGCCAAACCTGGCAATCCATCCTAACTGTATTATTAAAACCAAATAGGAATAACAAAGTGATGCGTGCTTATTGTAAAATCTCAAACAATGCCAAGAGTGAAAGTAAATACCAAAAGAATCAGCTCAAAGAGTTGAAAGTGGTTGCCTCTGGAGAGGGGCAGATGCGAGAGTAGTGCAAGGAACTGTTTTTTCATACAAGCCTTGTAAAACTACCTGTATTTGACTCTTAAAACTGTGTGCATTAGTAACTTTGATTTTCAGAAAATTAAAACAAGTAAATTGTGGGCAGTTCTTAAATAAAAAACAAAACAGTGAAGTTCTGGCATATAGGCACACATGTAAACCATGAAGTAGGATGGAGAGCCTAGAAATAAATCCTTGTATATGTGGGCAAACAATTTTCAACAAGGATGCCAAGAACATTCAATGGTTTCTTCATCTCAACAAATAGTATTGGGAAAACTGGATATCCACATGTAAAAGAATAAATTTGGATCCAATAAATTTGGATCCTTACCTTACTTACACCAAATACAAAAATTCCTTCAAAATGGATCAGAGACTTAAACATAATACCTAAAATTATAAAACTATAAAACTCTTAGAAGACAACATAGGCATAAATAGTCATGTTCTAGGATTAGGACAGGGTTTGTTAGATATGACACCAAAAGTCCAAGAAACAATATAAAAAACATATAAATGAACATCATCAGAATTTCAAAGTTTGTTCTTCAAAATAAATAATCATCCTCGATCTGGTTTGGTAAAAAATAAAATAATAATAATAAAAAAACAATCAACAATTGAAAAGACAACCCCTAGAATGAGAGAATGTTTTTGAAAACCATATATCTTATGAGGGGTTTGTATCTAGAATATATAAAGAAATCTTACAACTCAATACTTAAAAGGCAAATACCCAATTAATAGCCGGACAAAGAATCTGAATAGATATTTCTCTGAAGAAGATAAACAAATGGCCATTAAGCACATGAAAAAATGTTGTACATCAGCAAGGAAATGCAAATCAAACCCACGATAAGATACTACTTGACATCCACTATAATGGCAATAATCAAAAACACAGATAATAGCAAGTGTTAGCATGGAAATTGAGGAATTAGAACACAGTCATTGTTGGTAGGACTGTAAAATATTACAGCTGTTGTCCAAAATAGTTTGGCAGTTCCATATGTCCCAGTAATTCCAATCCTAAATTTGGTACCAAGAGAACTGAAAAGGTATGTCCACACAAAAGCTTGTACCCAAGTGTTTATAGCTGCATTATTCGTAATAGCCAAAAAGTGAAAACAACCCAAATATCCATTAAGCGGAGAATGGATAAATGTGTTATGTCCATACAAAGGAATTCTATTCAGAAGGAAGGGAAGTAAATAATACCAAGAAATCAACTGATAAATTCTACAATATGGATGAACCTTGAAAACATTACGCTATATGAAAGAAGCCAGTCACAAAAGACTACATATTATGTGACTTTATTTATATGAAATGTCTAGAATAAGCAAATCCATAAAGAGAAAATATAGATTAGGATTTGCCTATGGCTGGGCAGATTGAATGAAAATAGAGATTGATTACTAAAAGGTACATTGTTTCTTACTGGGGTGATAAAAATGTTCTATAGTTGATTCCTACAATGGTTGCATAACTTCATGAATATACTCAAAACCATTTAATTGTACACTTCAACCTGCTGAATTATTGGATATATGAATTATATTTCACTTACTGCCCTATGAAGAAGTTATATTAGACTTGCTACACATAGAAGACTTCATCCTTCGTTTGCATTCCGATTAACCCTATTTTCATAAAGTCCTATTTCCTTAGTCTCTTGGTTTCATTATGTGGGCATCTCTCAATTATTCGCCCTAAGTTGCATCATCTAATTAGGGCCCTGCTTTTTGGTCACCATGTGGATTTTGGCAAAGTACAAAGGATTGTGAGACGACAGGAGTGCCACGCAGCAGTAAGAGCACTTACTATGTGCCTGACACTGGTCTAGGCACTGGGCATACAGCTCTGGAAATAAACCATAGGGAAGGTATGCTCATAGCCGGATGTTAGGGGATATGCTGGGAGAGAGATATCCCCTATGCACTTTCTGGAAGGGACCTGGTGCCCTTCTCTGGTTTCATGTTTGAGGGCACATGTCATGGCGTTAACACTCAGGCTCACAGCTCCCACGGAGCTGAGGTAGAGAATGGTTTGCAACACTCAGTCTCTCCGTTGCCCACTTCTCTCCAGCTAATGCCGACCTTATTTTCATTTCTGTTAGCCTCTCTCCCACATCCAATATTCTGGGCTCTATAATCAACTTAGGTGTCTAATTACACAGTTATAACTTAATTGGCCCTAGCCATTGGTTGCTATGGTGATGCTGCCAGGAGCTCTGCTCACCGAGACGGAATCTGATGTGGGAGGGAACAATATGAGAAGCAGAGTGAGTCTGAAATAAGAATATTTTAATAATCCTCTCGGTGATTGAAAGTCCATTTTAAAATCTTGTTCCCTGCTCTGTCTCTGTGCAATTAGTCTTAATTAGGATAAAGGCCTTTCAATAAAGACATTTCCAAAGTAAAGATAAGTCTTCACTTATATACAATACATAGTGGTCTCAGGGAGTAGCTTTGGAAGAAGATGCAGGGAGGGGTTAAGAACAAGATCCTTATTTTATAAGGGTCTTACTTTTAGGCAATGTCAGTTTAGGCTTCAATGGCACCTTCCAAGGTATTTTTAAATAGCCTTACATTTTCTCATTTTTTAAAATAAACTTTATCTGTAGACCAGTTTTGTTTTGTTTTGTCTGAGATAGAGTCTAGCTCTGTTATAGAGGCTGGAGTGCAGTAGTGTTATCACAGCTTACTGGAACCTCAATCTCCTGGACTCAAGTGATCCTCCTAGCTCAGCCTCCTGAATAGCTTGGACTACAGGTAAGTGCCATGACACCTGGCTAATTTTTTATTCTTTGTAGAGATGCGGTCTTGCTATGTTGCCCAGGCTGGTCTCAAACTCCTGATCTCAAGCCATCCTCTACCCTCGGCCTCCCAAAGATCTGGGATTACAGGCGTGAGCCACTGCGCCCAGCCAGTAGACCTGTTTTAGATCCTTGGGAAAATTGTAGATGGTACACAGAAGCCTCATATACCCCTTACTGCTTTTCTCCTATTATAAAATATCTTCCATTAGTATATGTATTTTTACAATTAATGAACAAATATTGATACATTATTAAAGTTCATATTTTATTGAGATTAGTATATTGTTATTAACTAAAGTCACCATGATGTACAATAGATATCTTGAACTTATTCCTCCTGTCTAACTGAAATTCTGTGTCCTTTGACCAACTATAGAGTCAACCTAAATGTCCACTAATGGATGAATGCATAAAGAATATTTGGTATATATACACAATAAAATATTATTCGGCCTCATCAAAGAAGGAAATCCTGTCATTTTTAACAACATGGATGAACCCGATGTCTTTTTTTTTCTGTCCCATGATTCATCCAGGATACCTATTACCTTTAGTCATCATGTCTCCTCCTTGGCTATGACAATTTCTCTAACCTTTCTTGTTTTTCGTGACCTTGACAGTTTTGAAGATTTCATGATCAAGTATTTTATTGAGTGTCCCTCAGTTGAGATTTTGAGGATGTTTTTCTTATAGGTATATTGGGATTATGGGTTTGGGGGAGGAAGGCCACACAGGAGAAGTTCCATTCTCATTACATCATATCAAGGGACTTACTATCACTATTACTTATCACTCTTGATATTAACTTTGGTCACCTGGCTGAGGTAGTGTCTGTCAGGTTTCTCTGTTCTAAAGTTACTCTTTTTCCTCCTTTCTATACTGTACTCTTTGGAAGGAAGTCACTATGTGCAGCCCCCAGTTAAGGATTGGGGAGTTATGCTCTCCCATGTAAGGGCAAAGTATCTATATAAATTATTAGAATTCTTCTGCATGAGAGACTTATCTTTTCTGTTTATTTATTCAATAATTTATTTATACCAGTATGGACTCAAAGATATTTATTTTGTATTTTAGCTTATAATCCAAAAATACTTATTTTCTTGCTCAAATTGTTCTATCTTTGGCCACGGGAGACTCTGTAAGTTGGCTGCTGTGTCCCTTTGACATATCTCATCATTATAGGGTCTTTTGTTAGGATTGGGTTAGATTAGGTTAAATTTTTTTTAGCACTTTCTTACTTTTTTACACTATAAGATACTTCACATTTATCTTACATTATTTCCTATGCCAGTAGTAGAATCAGCCATTTCTTCAAGGAGAAGTTCCTTTAAGTGGAGAATGTTATTAGAAACAAATATCTGATCACTAGATGTGCTGATTGCCACTGGGATAGTGTTGCTTTTAGGCCCTCTCAGGTGACCGAGCAAGGAAATATATGTCTGCATATTAACCCATCTATATGCAAATTTATAAAAACATTTATATGTATAACCATCTGTATCTATATTAAGCTAACCATGAGTTCATATTGATGTCTTCAAATCTAATACATGGCCACATGCATATCTGCCTCCTTCCTTTGCTTATCTGTAAACTCCCATGACAACAGTAAGAGACCTGGTTCCCACCAGCTGACATCCATTTACTTAACTGTTCAATTCCAGCATACATTGATAGCAGTATCAGAATTGTTAGTCCACACCCTTGTGGAAAACAACTTTATCAACTAGAGTGCAGTGTTTATGTACAGTGTCCTTTGCCTTTAGTCCTGTAAACTCTACTTATTTCCAAAGTTACTCAGGTAAGCAATTCCTCCCCCTCCTTATGAGTAAGCTTGATTTATACATTTTAATACACTTAGGTTGTTCTGTCACATTCTGCATTCCATTGTGAGATCACTTGACTTCCTAAATAACTTTCAAAATTTACATATATTTAAGATGCATCTTTATGCTATAAAGTTCTGTGAGTTTTGACAAATGCATACTGTCATGTATCCATCATTATAGTATAATACCAAATAGTTTCACTGACCCCCCAAATCTCCTGTAGTTCACCTATTCAGGCACTAATCTATTTACCATCTGTATAATTTTTGCCTTTTCCAGGTTGACATGTAATTAGAATCATACAATATGTAATATTTTCAGACTGCTTCTTTTCACTTAACAATATGCATTTAAGATTAGTTCTTGTCTTTGTGTGGCTTAATCATTTGTTTTCATCACTGAATAGCATTCCATTGTATAGAAGTATCACAGTTTGTTTGTTTTTTGGACTTTAGCCATTCTAATAGTTGTGTAATGGTTTCATAATGTTATTTTCATTTGCAATTCCCTAATGACAAAATATGTTGAGTATCCTTTCACATGCTAATATGCCATCTGTATTAGTCTGCTCAGGCTACCATAACAAAATGCCAAAGACTGAGTCGGTCAAACAACATAATTTATTTTCTATGGTTCTGGAGGCTGGAAGTCAATGATCAAAGTTCAGGCCGATTCAGTTTCTGATAAGAGCTCTCTTCCTGGATTGCAGATGTCTGCCTTCTCGCTAAGTTCTCACATGGCCTTTCCTCAGTATGTGCACATGGAGAAAGAAAGAGCAAGCTCTTGGGTGTCTCTTCTTATTAAGTCACCAATCTTACTGGATCAGGGACCCACTCCTATGAACTCATTCAACCCTAACCACCTCTGTACAGGCCCTATCTCTCTATATAGTCACATTGGGTGGTCAGGACTTCAACATATAGATTTAGGAAGGACACAATTCAGTCTATAGCACTATCAGTATATCTTCTTTTCTGAAAAGTCTGTTAAGATCTTTTCTTCATTTTTATTGGCTTATTTGGTTTCTTATTGCTGAGTTTTAAGGGTTCTTTGTATATCTGGGACACAAGTCTTTTATCAAATAAATGTTTTGCAAATATGTTCTCCTAATCTGTGGCTTGTCCTTTAAATTTCTTAATGATATATTTTACAGAGCATAAGGTTTTAATTTTAATGAAGTCCAACTTATCACTTTTTTTCTAGCATGCATCTGGAACAGTGCCTACTGTCCTACAGCTGGCAGCTGTGGGACCAAATCTCGAGTAAACTGCACTTCCCACAGTTTCTTACCATCATTTCCTGCCCAAGAAAGGCCACACCCTCTCTGGCCACAGGCCTAGGGCACCATTTTGAAAGTTTGAAGCCAGGCAGCATCCCACCCTCAGACTGAATTTGGGCTGATGCAGCCCTGCCTAGCTAAAGAGAGACAAAGAGGAGCCCAGGCTCTCCTACGTACACCTAGGACAATTCCCAATACCCCGCTATGAGCTGTAATGAGACCAAAATGCAAGTGGATGACACTTCCCCCAGCATCTTGCCCACAATGTCTGCCTGGAAGGGGCCTCACCATCTCTGGTCACAGGCCCAAGGTACCATTTTGGGAATTTGAAGCTGGGGAGTGCCCTGCCCTTGGGCTAAGATCAGGCTGTCACAGCTGCAACCCCATCCAGCTGAGGAGGGATAGGGGAGCCGAAGTTTTCCTACCTACTCTTAGGACAATTCCCACCACCCTGCTACAAGCTGCAGTGTGACTGAGACATGAAAAGACAGGATCGCACCAGCATCTTGCCTACAGTTTGCCTGGAAGAGGCTCCACCCTCTCTGGTTACTGGCCCAAGGCACCATTTAGGGAGTTTAAAGCTGGGCAGCCCTGAAAGGGATGTGGAGATGGAGGCCTCCCTTCCTCTAACCACCCAATCATGCAGACATAGCCTCTGCTCCCAAGCATGAGCTTTTAGTGTGGTTGAGCTGTGGGAAAACTAGTTCTAGGCTAGCACAGGCGGTATACCCCCAATAGTACTCTGTTCACTGTGCCCGAGTTCTGCATGGAGGATGCAGCTCATTTCCCTTCCTTTATGGACAGCACGTGTTTTTGCAGCTGTTCCAACACAGGAATCTCAGCCCCTAGGTCTCTACATCACTGGATCCATAGGCAATGATCCTTAGCACCCACCCAGATCACAGCAGCCTTAGGGGATCAGTGGATCCCAGGGGAACTGTGGGTATTTCAGAGCTTGGGCATTCAGGGCAGGCTGTTTCCAGCTGAGAGGAGAGTGTAGCACACAAGAAGGCCCCTGAGGATAAATGGGTCCAGGGCACCAACTCCCCACCATTCAGGGCCTTTTCCGCCTCTCCTCCCCTGCCTGCTACTGCCAAGACAGCTGTAACTGTTTCCACCTGATACCAGTGAGGGTTCCCCAGGGGAAGATTAAGACAGGGAACTTGGCTGCCCTGCCTCTGACAGAGCACCTATCACATCGAAGATTCCACGGAGCTTGGGGCCCACTCCCTTCCCTCTAGAAAGCCACAGCAAGCTCTTTTGTGTTCCCCAAGGACTAAAGCTATGGCCTTCCCTGAGGGATGGTGGGGCTAGCAGCCCTCTCCCCAAGCTGCCTGTCTTTTATGGGAGGACACTATCCACCCTGGAGGCAAATCCCTGGCAAAACCACACCACCCCGGTTAGAGCATGGGTCCTCAAACTTTTTAAACAGGGGGCCAGTTCACTGTCCCTCAGACCGTTGGAGGGCCGTGGGAGAGTGCGGCGCACATTCCACACATGCGCACTGTGGGCCCGGGACAAGTCGGCTGCTAAGCAGGACAGGCAGCCGTGGCAAAAACACCTGGCGGGCCGGATAAATGTCCTCGGCGGGCCACATGTGGCCCGCGGGCCACAGTTTGAGGACACCTGATTTAAGCCATGGTCCACAGCCAATCTGTTAATAGCAACCTTACAAACAGCAAGTTGAATTGTTCCCATCATCTCTGCTGTAGCTGTGTCAGGGTAGAAGCTGGGAATCTCAGGACAGAGACCACTATCACTGCCATAAAAGGGAGGTATGACCAGCATGTGGATCCCATAGCTGCTTGCTTTTGCTAATCACATCAAAAGGGGCCCACCATCCTGTTTCCGGCTCATAGTGCGTGCATCCACCGTTCTCCTGCCTCAGCATTCTTCTGGAGCAAAGGATCACCCCACCCCTCACTGTCACAGCCAGTGCCTGAACTCAGGGAGATTTGAAGGCAAGTTTGCCAGTCTAGTCTTGGTCTGGTCCCCCCAGGACTCAAGCACAACATTCAGGGGCCTGGGATATGGGGATTACCTAACTACTGCTGGCACAGGAACACTCTCCCAGGGGTCTGAGGTCCAACTGACCCAAATTTGATTGGTAGAATCAATATTAAAATGTCCATACTGCCCAAAGTTATGTACAGATTTGATGAAATTCCTATCAAAATACCAATGTCATTTTTCACAGAATTAGAAAAAAACAATCCTAAAATTCATATGGAACCAAAAAACAAAAGAGCACGGATAGCCAAAGCAATCTTAAGCAAAAATAAAAAATCTGGAGGCATTACATTACCTGACTTCAAATTATACTACAAGGTAATAGTAGCCAAAAATAGCATGGTACTGGTATAAAAGTAGACACATAGACCAGTGGAACAGAATAAGGAACCCAGAAATAAAGCCAAATACCTACATACAACTGATTGTCAACAAAGCAGAGAATAGCATACATTGGGGAAAAGACCCTCTATCCAATAAATGGTTCTGGAAAAATTGGATAGTCTCATGCAGAAGAATGAAACTGAATACCTATCTCTCATGATGTATACAAATTTACTCAAGATGAATTAAATACTGAAATGTAAGGCCTGAATCCATAAAAATTCTAGAAGAAAACCTAGGAAAAACTATCCTCAACATTGGTTTGGGTAAGGAATTTATGACTAAGACCCCAAAAGCAAATATAACAAAAACAAAAATAAATAAATAGGACTTCATTAAACTAAAAAACTTCTGCACAGCAAAATATATAAGCAACAGAATAAATAGATAACCTATGGAATGGGAAAATATTCACAAGCAATACATCTGACAAAGGCCTAACATCCAGAAACTTGAAGAAACCCAAACAAATCAGCAAGAATAAAATCAAATAACCCCATTAAAAAGTGGGCAAAAGATATTTTCAAAAGAAGATAGACAAGTGGCCAAAAAACATAAAAAAATGCTCAACATCACTAATCATTAGGGAAATGCAAATTAAAACCAGAAGATACTACCTTACCAATGTCAAAATGGCCATTATTAAAAAGTCAAAAAACAATAGATGCTGGCATGGATGCAGTGAAGATGGAGTGCTTATACACTGTTGGTGGGAATGTAAATTAGTACAACCTCTATAGAAAACAGTATGGAGATTTCTCAAAGAACTAAAAGTGGATCTACTATTCAATCCAACAATCCTACTACTGGGGACCTACTCAATGGAAAAGAAGTCCTTTTATAAAAAAGACACCTGCACTGGTATGTTTATCACAGTACAAATCACAAATACAAAGATACGAAACCAATTTAAGTGCCCATCAACCAAAGACTAGATAAAGAAAATGTGGTATGTATGTGTGTGTGTGTGTGCATCTGTCTAACGGAATACAATTCAGCCGTCAAAAAGAATGAAATAATGTCTTTTGCAGCAACTTGAATGGAACTGGAGGCCATTATTCTAAGTGAAGTAACCCAGGAACAAAGAACCACATACCATACGTTCTCACTTAAAAGTGGTTGCTAAGCAATGGGTATACATGGTCATACAGAGTGACTTTATGGACATTAGAGACTCAGAACAGGGAGGGGGAGGGAGCGATGGGATGAAAAATTACCTACTGAGTACAATGTACACTCTTCAGGTGATGGGTATATTAAAAACCTTGACTTCTCCACTATGCAATCCAGCCATATAACAAAAAACCACTAAAACCCCTGAATCTATTTAAATTAAAAAAAGAAAATAGAAAAAACAAATGTTGATTATTACATTCCATGAACTCAAAATATATCTCCATTTATTTGGATTTTCTTTGATTTCTTTCATCAGAGTTTTATAGTTTTCCAAACATAAACAATGTATATATTTTAGATCTTCTTGGACTTCATTCATCTAAGTTTTACAGTTTTCCAAATATAGATCTTATACATACTTAGGTAGATTTATATCTAAGTATTTTCTCCTCCCCCTTCTTCCTCCTTGTCTTCTTCTTCTTTGCTGCTATTATAATGAACTTTTTTCAAAATTTCAAACCCTAATTGTTCATTGTTGGTATATAGGAAAAATGGCTTTCGTACATTAACCTTGTATTCCGTAGCCTTGCTAATATCGATATATGCATTTAATAAGTTTCTAAGCACCTCTTTCATCTAAGCATCCCACAAATTTCTATGTTTGTTCTATTTTTTATTTGTTTTAAAATATTTCAAAATTTCTCTTGAGATTTCTTATTTAAGGCAATATTATTTAAAATGGTGGTTTAAATAATGATGTTCTTTAATCTCTAGATATTTGAGGATTTTCCAGCTATCTTTCTGTTAATGATTTCTAGTTTAGTTCTACTGTAGTCTGAGATCAGAATTTGTATTATTTCAATTCTTGTAAATTTGTTAAAAGGTGTTTTATGCCCTAGAATGTGGTCTATTTTGCAGAATGCTCCATGTGAGCATGAGAAGAATGTATCTTCTTTGTTGTTGAATGGACTATTCTATAAACACCAATTAAGTCAAGTTGACTGATAAGTCAACTATATCATTACCAATTTTCTGCCTGGTTGATCTCTTATTACTAGAAAAGGAGTGTTGAGGTCTCTAACTATAATAGTGAAGTTGTCTACTTCTCCTTACTATTCTATCAGTTTTGGTCTCATGTACTTTGACACTCTATTGTTAAATATATATACATTTAGGATAGTTATGTCTTTTTGGAGATTTGACTCATTTATCATTATATAATGCCCCTATTTATGTGTAGTATTTTTTCTTTTTCTGAAGTCTTTTTTGCTAAGTTTATATGACTAATACATTTATTAGTGTCAGCATGGTATAGCTCTCTTTATCCCTTTGCATCAACCTCCTTCTGGTATCTCAATTATGTGTATGTTACACCTTTTGAAATTATCCTGCAGTTTCTAAATGTTCTCTTCTGGGTGGGATATTTTCATTTTTTTCCTCTTTTCATCTTAGTTTATTAAATTTCCACTGACCTAGCTGAAAGCGCACTGATTCTTTTGTTAGCCATGTCCAATATACTAATGAATCCATTAAAACCCATTTTAACAAAACAACAAGTTATATTTTATTTCTAGCATTACTATTAATTTGTTAAGTTTCCATCTCTCTGCTTACATTACCCCATCTGTTCTTACATGTTGCCTACTTTTTCAATAGATCCCTTAAGATATTAATTATAGGCATTTTGACTTTCCTGTCTGATAATTCCAAAATATGTGTCATATCACAATCTGATTCTGATGCTTGCTTTGTCTTATCAGACTTTGCCTTGCCTTTTAGGATGCCTTGTAATTTTTTTGTTGAAAGTTGGATGCGGTGTATCAGGTAATAGGAAGTATTATAAATAGGCCTTTAGAGTAAAATTTTATGCTAATCTGACTAGGAGCTGGACTGTGTTTAATGTTTGTGGTACAGTAGTCTCCCTGATATAGTTTAGACATTTATCCCCTCTAAACTTCATGCTAAAATTCGATACCAATGTTAGAGGTGGGGTCTAATGGGAAGTGTTTGGGTCATGGGGGCGGAGTGAGTGAGTTCTCACTCTATTAGTTCCCACAAGAGCTGGTTGTTAAAAAGAGGCTGGCACTTCCCCACTTGCTCTCTCATGGATCCTCTGTCACTAGGTGATCTCTGTACATGAAGGCTCCCCTTTACCTTCTGCCATGAGTAGATGCGGCCTGAGGCCCTCACCAGAAGCCAAACAAATGCCAATGTCATGCTTCTTGTACAGCCTGCAGAACGATGAGCCAAATAAACCTCTTTTTAAAAAAAATTGCCTAGCCTCAGGTATCCCTTTATAACAACACAAAACAAACTAAGAACCCCCACCCATTGTCTGCAGGGGATATATTCCAAGAGCTCCAGTGGATGCCTGAAACTGCAGATAGTAAGGAACCCTATGCTTTTTCATCAGCAGATAAAGCTTCTCGAGTAAGTTTTATATTTTTCAGCCCAACCATATTTCTGAATCTTTGTAACCATCCCTTACTTGCAATAAATGGCTTGATGTCACTTGTTTCAGAGAATCCCTTGCTGAAGTCCTCCTATAGGCTCAATGCTTTCTGATGGAACACACTGATGTCAATTGGAGCACACTTTCTGTTCGTGTCTTCTACTTACAAATCCAATACTCTTTCCATCTTAACTAAGTACTTATCACACACCATGGCTATAACTTTTGCAATTTGAGGTGCTACAGCAAAGCTAGCATGAATTTCTTTTCCCTTTCTCACAATTTCTTGGAGAGAAGTTTCATTCTTACCATAGATCTTAGCAACCTCAGTATATGATTTTTTTCTTTCCTTATTAAGTCAAGAATTTTCACCTTTTCACTTAAAGGAAACACTTTATGGCTTCTCTTTGGCATACTCAAATTGCCAGCATTACTACTCATGTGTGTTGGTGCCATTATTAAGTAAAATAAGGGTTAGTTGAACACAAGCACAGCGATACTGCAATAGTTGATCTTAATAACCAAAATGGCTGCTAGGTGACTAAAGAGTGGATGGCAATATACAGTGTGGATATCACTCTGCACCAAAGGCATGATTTGTGCTCAGGAATGGAAAAAGCAGGACAGTGCAAGATTTCACCACACTACTCAGAACAGTGTGCAACTTAAAACTTATGAATCATTTATTTCTGGAATTTTTTATTTAATATTTTCAGGCCTCAGTTGACCATAGGTAACTGAAATTGCAGAAAGTCAAACTGTGGATAAGGGGGGACTACTGTAGCTGTAAATGCTAGAAGTTTCAAATTCCTTTACTGTCCTTGTTTTTGTCTCCCCTGTTGTTTTAGTGTTTCCCTAAGAATTCTCTTTTTTTTTTTTTTTTTTTTTAACAGAGAGGGTCTCACTCTGTTACCCAGGCTGGAGTGCAGTAGTGTGATCACAGCTCACTTCAACCTCAAACTCCTGGGCTCAAGCAATCTTCCTATCTCAGCCTCCCAAGTAGCTGGGACTACAAGTGTGTGCCACTATACCCAACTACTTTTTAAATTTTTTGTATAGACAGTTGCCCACTATGTTGCCTATGCTGGTCTGGAACTCCTGGCCTCAAGCCATACTCCTACCTCAGCCTCCCAAAGTTCTGGGATTACAGGTGTGAGCCACCACCCCTGGCTAGGAATTCTTTCTTACTAGCCTATGACATGCACTAATTTCAGCTATAATTCAGTGCTTTTACAATGGGATCCTGTTGATGTGGTGGAAAGGTGTGGCGTGAGAAAGTGTTCTATTATCTTGGGGTTCAATCTCAATATTTCAGGGGGCCTGTGTCTCTGGGCTATGACCTTAAGTGTTTCTTAAATTTTTTCTCCCTTAGATGAGGCAAAAAATCTAGAAGTGGCTGGATTCGCAGATATGTCCTTCCTCTTAGCTAGGATAAAGCTCTGGTAAAGTATTTTCCCCTGGACAGTAAGCCCTTTCTATGGAGAATGCTTTGAGTATATTTGATAATGTTTACTCTTCCCTTCTTTCTGCCAGAGCCATGAAGGAGTGGGTCTTTCTTGGATCTTCATAATGTGAACTTGGTGGGGATCCTGAACGTAAAACACACAAAAGTGTGGGTGCCCCACTAAGAATGTGGCCACCAGGAGTTTCTTACACTTACACTAGTCCACACTCAGCCTCCAGTAATTGGTCAAAATTATCATTTATGTGTTTCTGCAAGTTTATGGCTCCAGTGGCCTCTGCTCCAGGTAAACAGTATATCTGTGACTGTCTGGATTGACCTATCTCTCTTTATTTTGGGGTTTGGTTTGCCCTGTGACCTCAATTCTGTAATGGGTCTAAGAAAAGTTGATGTTTAGTTTTTTCAGATTTTTCTTGTAAGTTTGGCAGTGATGACTTCCACGTTGTTTGCATATTGGAGCAGAAACCGGAAGTTTAAATATTTTTTTCTATGCAATCATATGAATACACCTATTTTTCCTTTTGATAAATTTTCTAATATATTTTATATTCTTATTTTTCCATTTAACATTATATGATAAATAATTATGCATTATTAAAATTTTGCAATATGATTTTAGATAGTCTTTATTTCAGTAAAATAAAAGGTTAAGTGAAATTATTAAAAGATTGCAAGGAAATATAGGTGAGTATTTATTTGATTTCAGGGTTGGAAGACCCCTTCTAAGTATAAAAGCAAAAGCAGGTAGGACATGAGAAAAGTTAAAAAGTAAGAAAAGGCAGAATCTATAAAGAAATGTTTAGATGTTTATATGGAAAATAAATGAACACCAAACTTAGGATAAAATATTGCAACACATAAATAACAGACCATGGATAAATAAAGGGATTTTTTCAATAAACTATGAATGAAAAATTTAAAATACATATTAAAAAAAGACAACTCATTCACACACCCCAACAGAATCACAAGAAATGATCAGTAGCTAAAAAAATATATTAAACTTCATGAGTATTAACAACAAAAAATGTAAATTAAGGAGGGAGGCCTTTTATTGAATGTCATTGAGCTTTTTGTATTTGAAGGCATAAATGTATTTTTATTCAAAATATACCTTTTAAATGCTAATAAAACAACTATTGGATATCATTTTTCATTTATGTAGAAAATATTTAAATAATGAATTTTTAGAGAAAAGGGCCTCAAAAATTGCTTGTGCGAATGCAAATTGGCACAACCTTTCTTGGGGAACATTTAGCTGTAATTATCAAATGTATTATTCAAAACGTTCATACTCTGAGCCAGCACTTTCTTAAGGACTAATAAATCCTAAAGAAATCGTAAAAGAAGTACACTAACATGTACATATAAAGATATGTGTTATAGCATTGCAAAAGGTACATGTGTACATGTTCACAATAGATTGGTTGAATAATCATGGTAGCTCCATATATTTAAATACTATAGTCATTAAGCATGATTGTGAGGGTTTATATTTACTTATATGAGTAGCAGACTCTGTGGGCTGCCTAAGTATCTATTCCCACTCATGTCTGAGTGGGGGCAATCACTAATTCGTCTAACACAATCATTGTAACCTCAGTCCTTTTTTTTCCTGAGGCAGAGTCTCACTCTATTGCACAGGCTGGAGTGCAGTGGCATGATCATAGCTCACTGCAGCCTCAAACTCCTGGGCCCAAGCAATCCTCCTGCCTCTGCCTCTCAAGTAGCAGGGACTATAGGCGTGTGCCATCAGGCCTGGCTAATTTTATTATTGTTTGTAGAGATGGGGTCTCACTATGCTGCTTAGGCTAGTCTTGTATTTCTGGCCTTAAGTGATCCTCCCGCCTTGGCCTTCCAAAGTGGTAGGATTACAGGCATGAGCCACTGTGCCTAGCTCTCACTTCTTTTAATAGTGGTAGATTTAGATGTGGTCATGTGATCCATTTCTGGCCAATAAGACATTGTGGGAGATCTGATGGATGTGCTTTGGGACAGGCTTTTCTGCCATTAAAAAAGGAACATAGGAAGAAACAACCTACCTTCATCCACTAGGCACTGTTATATCATGTGCATGTGATACCTGGAATTGTCTTGTCCTTCTTGTGACCATCAGCGGAGCTAGACAAAGGCAATGTCAGAAAGCTGAGATGTCTGGCCAGGCATGTTGGCTCATGCTTGTAATCCTAGCAATTTGGGAGGCCAAGGCAGGAGGATTGCTTGAGGCCAGGAGTTTGAGACC
>VBSM01000568.1:1471646-1482317 GCA_008086735.1 Cheirogaleus medius
TTTTTTTTTGAGACAGAGTCTTACTTTGTTGCCCAGGCTAGGGTGAGTGCCATGACATCAGCCTAGCTCACAGCAACCTCAAGGTCCTGGGCTCAAGCAATCCTTCTGCCTCAGCCTCCCAAGTAGCTGGGACCACAGGCATGCGCCACCATGCCCGGCTAATTTTTTTCTATATATTTTTAGTTGGCCAATTAATTTCTTTCTATTTTTAGTAGAGACGGGGTCTCGCTCTTGGTCAGGCTGGTTTCGAACTCCTGACCTTGAGCTATCCACCCGCCTCGGCCTCCCAGAGTGCTAGGATTACAGGCGTGAGCCACCGTGCCCGGCCTAGGTCAGTGGATTTCTTATACATTGCTGGTAGGATTGTAAGTTTATACAACCCCTTTGGAAAACAATTTGACAGTATTTTCCAGAGTTGAACATTCACATATATATGAACCACCAATTCCTCTCTTAGGTACATAATCAAAAGAAACTGTTGTATATATAGAAGTGAACAATAAGAAATTCTGTATCATCACTATATGTAAAAGCAAAAACACTCGAAAGAACAAAAACTCCTAATCACAAGAGAATGGATAAACAAAGTATGGTAAATTCACACAATGGAATATTATACAGCAATATAAGGGAATGAACTAGAACTACATGCAGCAACATAGACTGATCATAGTAAAATAATGTTATGTGAGAAAACAAAGACCTGGAAAAATACATTTGGCAGAATACTCTTTATTTACTGGAATATTAAGTTCAAAAACATGCAAAATTATACAATATGAATTTTAAGCTTACATATGAGATTTCAAAAAAAGAAAAGGAAGGTAACAATAATCAGAAAGTTCAGGACAGCAGCTAGCTCTTGGTATGAGGCAAGGGGATAGAATGGAGGGGGGAACACATAATAGATGTTAAAGTTATTGTTAATGTTCTAGTACTTGGATTTGGTTGGTTCATTATATTATTTCTTAAAAACTTGAGAAAGAAAAAAGTAGCCTGTGGTATTCGAGAACTCACTGGACACCTGTTAGAAGCTTGCCTGGCACTCACAACAAGGCCTTGTTATTCTCCTGTTAGACATAAACAACCTAATAAAACACCAAAATCAGCAAAGTTCATTCTGAGACTATGAGAAAGACAAAACAAGACTACTCTGTAAATTTGTCTAAGCACAAAGTCATTGTCTAAAAACGAGGTCATTGTGCAATCCACAAAATATCAAACTTCTTCCTCTCTCAGCTAAAATAAGTGACTCCTACCTCTTTACCAATTACAGCTTGTGCTACTCAGCATTCCCTACAGGTAAGATACATTGAGATACCCAATCATAGAATAACCTCCACTTCCTAATAGCATTCAATCCAGAGCCCTACTTCCTTAAACCCTCCGCCAGTCAGTATTTTTTAACTATATATATTTTTAGACATAATGCTAATGTATACTTAATAGACTACTGTATAGACTTAACTTTTTTTGCTTTCTATTTTTAATTTATATATAGTTGTACATATTTATGGAATACAGGTGATATTTTGATACATACACCCAATGTGTGGTGATCAAATAAGGGTAATTAGGCCATCCATCACCTGAAATATTTATTATTTCTTTGTGTTGGGAACATTCCAAATCTCTTCTTCTAACTCTTTGAAAATAGACAATACATTGTTAACTATAGTCACCCTACAGTGCTATAGAACTCCAGAACTCATTCTTCCTATCTAGCTGTAATTCTGTATCCTTTAACCCTGTGGTCCCCAACCCCCAGTCCACGGCCTGTTAGGGACCAGGCTGAAGAGCTCTGCCCCCTCCACCTTACCTCCTCACCCTATCAGTAGAAAAACTGTCTTCCAAGAAAGTTAGGAAAACGGTGTGTGGGGGCGGAGGGGTGCACAGCAGGAAGTGAGTGGCAGGGTCAGCCAGTGAAGCTTCAACTGTATTTATAGCTTCTCCCCATCGCTCACATTGCTGCCTGAGCTCTGCCACCCCACACCACTCCATCAGTGGAAAAATTGTCTTCCATGAAACCTGTCCCTGGTGCCAAAAAGGTTGGGGATGGCAGCTAACCTTTCCCTATCTCCCTCTCCTCCCCTTCCCAGCCTCTAGTAACCCCTATTCTACTCTCTACTTCCATGAGATCAACTATTTCAGCTTTCACATATGAGTGAGAACATGCACCAACCACATCTTATTAATGTGTAGGAATTATCAGAAAATAGACTATTTTCTGGATATCAGTGATTCTCAAAGGGGGGGATGTGGTCCTCTGGATAGGAAGCGCTTCACTTAACTCCATGAAATCAGCATATGTATCAAAAAAGATGAAAAAGCTCAAGAAAACAGCAACTTGCAATGCTTCATTTCTTTCATTAATAAACTGTGTAACCTTAGGTAAATCAATTAATCTAAGTCTACATTTCCGTATCTGTAAAATGAGGCTATTGAAATGGTACATATTAGTGAGTGTGTATATTTATGTATATTATAAATGTATATTTACAGATGTCAAGTCAGCTACAGTCATGCCTGGTATATCTGGTAACAAAAACATTAATGTACTTTTTACAAAAGGATGTAATTTCATAAAGAGAATCTCAGCAGTGGCTGTAAAAATAACCTCATGACTCACAGAGAGGCTTAAAAGCCCAACCCCACATTCCTGTTCCTTCTCACAAATAACCCACAACACTTGAGCACAGGTATAAAAAATCCACAGTATTTGCTGGGAGTGGTGGGGAGAAGCCCTGTTCTCCTGTCTTCCTTTCTCTGGGTTGTTTTGTATGGCTAATACTCTGTGAAGGAAGAGAAGTGATACTTTGGGGATCAGGTAGAGAGGAGAACCGAAAGTGAAAGAAAGAACAGCCCCAATTGTCAGTAAAAGTATTCTCATGATTCACAGAAGTGTTTTAGGTGTTGGAATGACTTGCAGGAGCCAAGACAGCTATTTTAATGACCAACCCCACACTCTTGCTCTCCCATGCAAATCCCTCCCCTCCAGCAATTACACATGAGTATGCTGAGAAAAAAGACAATGTTGGGATGTAGTTAGGGAGAAGGGGACTGTGATAAACTATATTATTTTTCCTCTTCTGTTTTCAGGATTGCTTTTTAAGGTTAAGAGTGTGTGCCGGATAAAAAATAGAAAACTGTTTTCTGACAGAAACAGTGGCAGAAAAAAACTGTTTTAAAAATAACCCCTCGCATCAGAAATGGACTCCAGGTTTAGCAAACGCCTGCTTAAACTGCTAGTAGTTTAAATCAGAGACTCACGCCCCTGCTATCCCAGGCCAGGGTTTTTCAAACTTTTCAAAGGTGAAATCTACTTAATGAGTCATGAACAGAAGTTTTTAAAAAGGAATAGTGTAGAATAGAATAGAAAATATCAGAGTGCATGCAAGTAGAGAGGTAAGAATGGTTTTACAAACCATTCTTTCAGTTATACGTATATACAGATAAAAAAATGTAACTTCTAACTCCAGGTCATGGTCAGCACACTCCCCAAATTGCAGGATAACAGACTCTGTCTAGGAGAATTCCTCTGCTAGGGCTGGGTTTCCTGAGGGGGAAGACCCTGTAGGTGTGTCCATTCTGCATTCACTCCACTATCGGGCCCTTCACTTTAAGAATGGCTACTGGTGGGGGATGGACACGCTTGAAGTTCTGACTCGAGGGGGGAGGGGGGCAAAGGCAATATACATAACCTTAACATTTGTATCCCCATAATATGCTGAAATAAAAAAAAAAAAAAGAATGGTTACTGGGACAGTCTTCTCTCTTGTCTCGTGATTCCTTCTTTCATATTCCTTAGCAAAAACTGAACAAAAGACACTGGGGTCCAGAAATAACCTTGAAGCCTGTAAACAATGGCAGACCTTGGTGTTCTCGCTAGCTTTAATAAGCAGATAGGTCTGTCCCCATGGGAACCCCTCACGTTGTCACATGGTCTTAACATCCCTTGGCATCTTGTAGGCCAGGGCAGCAGAGCACTGGGGAGGTGGAGGTGGGGAGATAGGCATTCAGTAGATTCTATGAGTGACACAGCTGGAAACTGTGAAGGTACCAAAAATAACAATAATATGGAGGCTGGGCGCGGTGGCTCATGCCTGTAATCCTAGCACTCTAGGATGCCGAGGCGGGCGGATCGCTCGAGGTCAGGAGTTCGAAACTAGCCTGAGCAAGAGTGAGACCCCGTCTCTACTAAAAATAGAAAGAAATTAATTGGCCAACTAAAAAATATATATAGAAAAAATTAGCCAGGCATGGTGGCACATGCCTGTAGTCCCAGCTACTCCGGAGGCTGAGGCAGGAGGATCGCTTGAGCCCAGGAGATTGAGATTGCTGTGAGTTAGGCTGATGCCATGGCACTCTAGCCTGGGCAACAAAGTGAGACTCTGTCTCAAAACAAAACAAAACAATAATATGGAGATCAATAAGGTAAGAGTTGAGGAATTCCTAGATCCCTCTCCAAGTGTTAAGGATATTTTGGGGATAGCTATTTAGTTCAGATTTGCTAAGGGCCTTAACCAGGACAAATGAAGGACAATGAGAAAAATGTTAGTTTGGGTACCCATTCTAAAAGCGGTTCTGGCCTCCCCCTGGAGGCATAGGCAGAAATAGAAAGGACTTCTTTTCTCTCAGGAACTCCAGTTCCAGTAATTTGATATACTTTCTAAGAATGTTCAATTATTGCCTACTTGGGACCAGGAATGTGGGGTGGTTACCTGGGGGAGCAGGGGGATACCTCTAGCAATAAATCTGATCCATTTGGCAGGACAGCACTCATGTTGCAACCTGAAGACCTCTTCTTCCATCCCTCTCATTCTGAACAAAAATAAAATCCGAATTTCTTCTATGCATGCTTGACAACAATTCCTAAGGGGTAAAAGTTCAGGACTATGGTTATGAAACATGCCATTGCTGTGACCAGGGCAGGCTGACATTTACTAAACCCGAAACTCTCTTACAGAAGTACCCCCTCCCAAAACTTATATCGGCTTGTTTATTCTCAAGTGCAATTCCTGGAGGGATTGAGGATGGTGCTTGCCAAGGAGAGAGGCAAATAGGCTGTGAATTAAAGCCACCTATGTGACTGGCACGTGTTTGTTCTATGGAACCCATCTGTATGGAGAGAGGTCGTTTTACTTACATTTTGGCCACTGTTGTGCCTCTTGTCATTGGTTCTTTATCCTTTGGCCTTCCATTGGAACCAAGTACCTTCTGATTTATAATTAAATCTGATTGTCAGACTGTCACCACCCCCACAAACCATCCTGAAAAACAAAAAGACAACAAGAAGAAAAGGTTTTACTCTGGCCCCCACTCCATCCCCAGCAAATGCAGCAGCTTTCTTCTAAGCATACCAAAGTAAAATTCCTGTGGGTGAGGGTAATTGGATAAGAAACCAGAAAATGAATTGAGCATTAAAACGTCTGTTTGGGTACCACCTACGCTTCATTAAACCTGTAAGCTTAAAAAAAAGAAATCTGGATTTAGGTAAAAACAGACTTTATTCCAAAGGATTAAGGCAAGAGCGGGGAAAGGAACTATTGCAATAGGGAAAAACTGACCATGAAATCCTCAAGTGTCTCAAAGGTCAGACAGGAAAAGACTTTCCTTTTATAGGAAGCAATGAACAAGACTAGAAAGAACAGGGCATGTGGAAGTGGGATGAAAAGGTATCAAGATTAGATAGTTGACCTTGAAATGTTTTTTTCCTTTAAAAAAATGGGTACTAAGGAGGGATTGTATGCTGGCTCAGGCCAAGGTTGGGTCAAGGTTAAAGGGCCTGTGAGAAGGAGAGAAGCCTAATTAAAGTTTGGTCAAGTCAAGATTTCAGATATATTGCCCAGATGGGTCAGTGACTACAAACAGTTCAGCCAATCACTTATGAGGCAAAGAATGGGAATTTGGAGGGTCTGTGTCTGGCCGTGTTATAGGTAAACAAGAATGGGTGGTGATATCCATGATTTTTATCTAAGTCATATGGGGAAAGGTGGTTCTTTGCAATAAGCCATTTCCTGGAACACAAAAAGGTGGAAGAATTTCTTAATTGGCTCATTCAAGAACACAGGCCTCAGGTAAAATTCAACATTGTCAGTCTCCACTTTTGTTCAAAATGAATGATATTTGTCACTGAGCATCTCATAGGCAATTGTAAACCTCCTGAGTGGTGAGAAGCAGGGTCTCCAAGCATTTCACCAGACTTCCAGAGTGATCCAGATAATGGATTGTCCAGGGAGGAATCAGACGGCAGACTGTCCAGGGAGAAATCAAGCCGGTGCATGGGTGATTTCTGCTGCAGTGATGAGTCCTTCCAGGTAAGCTATATCAAGTTGCTGGTAAGATGATGGATTGAAGGAACAAGAGAGACTTGATACAAAGAGATTGAGTAAGGAGCCTGTTTTTAATAATATGGAAGGAAATAATAACAGGTGACATTTACTTAACACTTACTTTGTGCCAGGCACCACCGTCAAATACTGCATCCTATTCCTCTAATCATACTAAAAGTATAACTTCTGGGATATTTGTGAGAGACAGCAGGAATATGGGATTAATCATTAAAGCAGGTGCCTAGAACCCTGCATGTCTTTCCAAGATCTAAAGCCCCTCTGTGAGTTACGAGGTTATTTTCACTGACAACTGGTGTTCCTGGTGCTGCTGCTGCTGTCACCATCGGTTCCTTCTTTCACTTTCTTCTTAAACACTCCAGAATCTTCTTTTAATTTTTTTTCTTAGATATGCTTGCTTATTTATTTTTAACATCTTTATTGAGGTATAATTAAATACCATAAAATTCCCCCACTTTAAATGTATAATTCAATAATTTTTTTTAGTAAACTCACGGAGTTATGCAACCATCACCATTATCCAGTTTTAGAATATTTCCATTGCCCCAGAAAGATCTCTAGCGATCAGTTTCACATGCTCCATATGCTCAATGCCAGCCCCAGGCAACCACTTTGTTTTTCTACTGTCTCTATAGATTTGCCTCTTCTGGACATTTGTAAATGTAATAACATAATATGTGGTCTTTTGTGTCTCGTTTCCCAGATGCTTTTTTGATTTGGACCTGGATGTCTCCCAAGCCTCACCATCAGCACCTCAGTCTTTTTCCAATTACTTAGTACATATTATAAATCCCATAAACCAGTTCTCAAATAGAATGTAAAAGAGAGAGGGACTTCATTCAATTTGTATTTGTTTCTATGTGTTTTTTCCCACATATATTATATGAATTCTCAAATATACACAAATGTGTATGTTTAACCTCTCCCCTTTATTAATATTAAATGAACAGTAGAAAACAAATATCTATTCCTTTTTCACTTAAAATGTATTTTCTCATATATTATCAAAATTCTGCAATGAATAATCTTGGACATATGTCATTTTGAACATGCACATGTATCTGTAGATTAAATCCCTACGAGTGGAAATGCTGGCCAAAGGATATGTGCATTTGTGATTTTGAAAGAAAGTGATGTTTTCCCCACACACACATCAAACTTTTAGATCTTTGCTAATCTGATTCATTAATATGGTTATCAGTGGTTTTTGAATTCAGTGTGCACATTGCTTGGCATGTTGCAGGTACTCAATAAATGTTTGTTATACTAGTTTGCAGTCCCACCAACAGTGTATAAGTGTTCCAATCTCTCCACATCCACGCCAGCATGTTGTTTTATGATTTTTTGATAAAAGCCATTCTCACTGGAGTTAGGTAATATCTCATTGTGGTTTTGATTTGTATTTCCCTGATGATTAGAGACCTTGAACATTTTTTAATATGTGGAAGGTAGTATGGAGATACCTTAAAGAAATAAAAGTAGACCTACCATTTGATCTAGCAATCCCACTACTGGGTATTTACTCAAAGGAAAAAAGGACATTTTATAATAAAGACACCTGCACCTGAATGTTTATAGCAGTACAATTCACAATTGCAAAGATGTGGAAACAACCTGAGTGTCCATCAATAGGTGAGTGGATTAATAAAATGTGGTATATGTATATCATGGAGTACTACTCAGCCATAAAAAAATGGTGAACTAATACCTGTTGTATTAACGTGGATGGAACTGGAGATCATTCTTCTTTCTAAGTGAAGTGTCACAAGAACGGAAAAACAAACACCACATGTACTCACCATTAAATTGGAACTAATCGAACAATACTTATTTGCATATATGGAAATAAAACTCATCGGAAATCAAGCAGGTAGGAGGGGCGAGGAGGGGATGAGTCAATTCACACCTACCTAATGGGTACAATGCACACTATCTGGGTGATGGACACACTTACAACTTGGACTCAAACTGTACAAAAGCAATTTATATAACTAAAACGTTTGTATCCCCATAATACTCTAAAATAATTTTTTTAAAAAATTAATATTTGTTGAATGAATTTTTTGTTTTTGAAATCTTGCCATATATTAGCGTTGAGAGATTTTGTTCCAATTTACACTCCATTCACAAATATATGACTATCCATTTTCTCCCAGTGTCACAAACAGTAGTAATTATTTTTTAATTTTAAAAATTATTTTTCAGTTTTGAATTGTAATTATTTTCATATTTTAATTTTAACTAATAATTATTTTCACTCAGAAAACAAATGACCTGAACAGTAAATGTAAGGTTTGTCGTTGAATTCCCTACTCCCTTTTCTAATCATTTTTGACCCACATGCCATTACATCTATTCTTCCCTTCTCCACCAGATGCCTAAGTTCCTATATACTATTATATTTCCTGGCAGAAAGAAGCAAATATCTTGATAAGAATAATTTTCTCTAAAATGTGATAGACATAAGATTTTTCCTACTCTCAGAATCGTATCTGTACAGTTCAGTCCCTGGGATCTCTTTGCAGCTCCAGCTATGCCCCAGTTTCCCCATCTATAAAATGTAGATAATACTAGTACATACTTCACAGACTTCTTATGAGGATTAAATGAGTTAAATTATGTGAAGCCCTGATTTCAGTGTCTGACATACAATAAGAATTCAATGAATTCAATCAATGCTTGCTATTCTTATTATTACTACCAGCATTAGGAGGTTCTTTGATGGTTATAGCTGATGTGATTACTTCTATCTCCACAATATTAGTAGCAGAATTTTGGGGGTAGGGTACCACATATAGATCTTTGCTGGAGCATATCTGCTTCAGGGAAGAAGGTTTAACTTTCCACATTCCAAAATCCATGATCTCAAGTTCCTGACCCAGACCATAACAAACATAATTACTACCTCCAAGAATTAGACCAGGACTTCTATTTCCAATATTTTCCCCTCTCTCTCAACAATAGAAAGAAATAAATACTAACACAAGTTACCTATAAATGGTGAAGTTGCTGTTGATTTTCACTGTCTTCATTAAACATTTCTATATTTTTAATACTTAAAAAAAATCATTAATCAGCCAAAATGAGAAAAAACTCAATATAATTTAAAAGAAATTTCATTATAAAGCAAATCTGGCAGGAAACTTATCTCTAAATAAAGCTCAAAATGTATAAAATGATACAACAAAACAAAAAGTTTTGAATTAAAAGAACTATTAGACACAATAAGCAGGCAAAGGATGTAAAAAATTAATTCACACAAGAGGAAACCAGGTTCCTAATAATCTTGAAATATATCTATTAATAATTTTTAATTAAAATTAATACAATATTAAGACACCATTTTTTCACCCTAAATGTGTAAATAGTAAGAATGAAACTACTCAATGTTACCAAGGATGCAAGAAAAGTGCCATTTACATAAATTTAAACTGCTATTGTAGTTTATAAATTGTTATAACATTTTACTCAGTAATTCCACATCTGGGACTCTTTAATAAGGTAAGGATCAGAAAAGCAGAAGACTTTTGTACTAAAGAACTTATTATAGCATAGTTTCTAATAGTGAAATAGTAGGAGAAATTTTAATATTCAATAGCAATGTATTATTTAGGTGATTAAGCAACTAGCTTATATAGCTAATAACTTTTTAAAAAATTTTAATGGAATGTATAATATAAAATGAAATAATATGTATATGTAAAGCTACACATTACTGTATGATACCAATGAAATAAAAATGCATAATACTTGCATAGAAAAATGGTTGGGAAAATATACCAAAAGTTTAATAATAGTTTTCTCTTGGTTGAGGGATCATACATTGTTTTCTTACTAAATTTTTCTATATTTACTAAGTTTTCAAAAGTACCCATGAATTGCCTTTTAAATCATAAACAAAAGCTATTTTTAAAAATACGCACAAGAATTATTCATGGCATAGGAAAATATCACTACAAAGTTAACGTGAAAAAAGCAGAATATAGAGCAACATTATATTAAAAGTGCAAATAACTAAACAGAGAAAAGCTAGTAAAAATGCATATAAACATTAAAACTTTTGTCTCTGGTAGTGTGTATATGGGTATTTTAAAATTTCTTCTATGTTTAGTTGAAACTCTATAGCGCATACATACTGTTTTTATAATGAGAAAAGGTAAAGGCTATAAAATTAAATCCCAATGTAAATACAGGATAAAGCATATGAAAATCATTCAGAGAAGAAGAAAAAGAAATGCTATGAAACATACAGAAATATGTGTAGCCTTCACAGCAACAAAAATAAATAAATGGGACCTGATCAAATTAAAAAGCTTCTGCA
>VBSM01000568.1:1485779-1509745 GCA_008086735.1 Cheirogaleus medius
AAAAAAAAAAAAAAAACATGTACAAAGAACTAAAGGAAATCAGGAAAACAATGTAAGAACAAAATTAGAATATCAACAGAGATAGAAATTATAAAAAGTAACCAAACAAATTCTGGAGCTGAAAAGTATAATAATTGAAATGAAAAATTTACTGGATGCATTCAGTAGCAGATTTGAGCAGGCAGAATAACCTGAAGTTCACTTTATTGAACCTGAAGATAACTGAAATGATCAACTCGGAGCAACAGATAAAAAAAGAATTAAGAAAAGTAAACCGAGTCTAGGGATCCATTTTAAGGAACTGGCTTGTGCAATTATGGAGGCTGGCAAGTCCAAAGTCTGCAGGCATACAAGAAACACTCTGGCTAGTAGGCTGGAGACCCAGGGATAAACTGATATTACAGTTCAAGTCTGAAGGCTGTCAGGCCAGAGTCCCAGGAGAGATTGAAGGTTGCAGCTTAAGTAGAAAGGCTGTCTCTTTAACACTCTAGCAAAGACTTCATGGGAAGAAAAAGGAAAAAAAAAAAAAAAAAAAAGAAAGGCTGTCTCCTGCAGAACTCACTCTTGCTCAAGGAAGGTCAGTCTTTTTGTTCTATTCAGGCTTTCAACTGATTGGATGAGGTTCATCCACATTACAGAAAGCAATTCTCCTACTCATTTAAATGTTAACTTCATCCAAGAACACTCTCATAAAAACATCCAGAATAATGTTTCACCATATATCTGGACACCATGGCCCAGCCAAGGTGACACAAATGATGAATTTTATGTTATATATGTTTTACCAATTTTTTTTTAATTAGGAAAAGGAGGAAAATAACCAGTCTTGGTGAGGATATGGAGAAATTGGAACACTTCTGCATCACTAGTAGGTATGTAAAAATGGTGCAGCTGCTCTGGAAAACAGTTTGGCAGTTCCTTTAAAAGTGAAAAATAGAATTACCATAAGATCACTCCATTCCTAGGTATATACCAAAAAGAACTAAAAGCAGGAACACAGATTCTTGTATACCAATATTCATAGAGGTTACAGGTATTATTCACAATAGCCAAAAAGGTAGAAACGACTCAAATGTCCAACTGATGAATGAGTAAACAAAATGTGATATATAGAGACAATGGAATATTATTCAGCCTTGAAAAGGAATGAAATTCTGATACATCACAACCAGCACAAATCTTGAAAATATTAAATAAGCCAGACAAAAAAGAACAAATACTGTATAATTTCACTTATAAGAAGTACCTAGGATAGGCAAATTCATAAAGACAGAAAGCAGAATAGTGTTTATCAGCAGTTGAGGGGAGGGGAAAATTAGGAGTTTAATAGGCACAGAATTTCTGTTTGGAGTAATGAAAGAGTTCTGAAAATGGACAGCGGTGATGGTTGAAATGGCTGATGCTAGAACTGGGGCAGGAAATATACAAGATGATCCTGGAGCATCTTTTAGTACCAGAAAGAAAGGAAGGACTAAAAAAAAAAAAATCCCACCTTGATAGGGATGTGTCAAAGGAACATAGGAGCCAATGTAAAGAGCTCACAATAATCAAATTTGGAATAATTCAAGCAACAAAATATTAAAGTATTGGATTATAATATAAAGTATAAAACAAATATCTATGAGTCAATACTCCTTATAAATAAATAGAGAAGAAGAGACAAATCTCCCGTACAAAAGAATTCCAAATAAGTTTTGTAGGTCTCTGCCCTCAAGGAGGAAGAGCATAATTCCTACTCCTTAAGTATGGGCTGTACATACTGACTTCCTTCCAAAGAATCCAGTATGCAGTTGGGAGAGTACTTACATGGGATAAATGTGGCAAACACTACCTCAGTAAAATGATCAAAGTTAACGTCATCAGTGATAAGTCATATAGATAGCGTGTGCACTTAATATGACATGATGAGAATGGCAGTTTCCTTATGTGGGCAACTTCCTGAGAACCCAAACAAAACCTCTTGTTTAACAACAAGAATGACAGCAGATAAATCCCAATAGAGGAGTATGCTACAAAATTCCTTACCAGTATTCCTCAAATCTGTCAAGGTCATCAAAAACAAGGAAAATCTGAGAAACTGTCATAGTCAAGAGGAACCCAAGGAGACATGACAACTCAATGTAATGTGGTAATCTTGATCTCAAATAGTAAAAAATAACATTAAATGAAAACTGGAGAAATCTAAATAAAGTGTGGATTTTATTTAAAACAATGTATCAACATTGGCTAATTAATTATAACAAACGTAGCATGCTAATATGTTAATAATAGGAGAAATTGTATGTAGGGTATATGGGAACTCTCTGTACTATCTTTGCAATTTTTCTGTAAAACTAAAACTATTTTAAAATAAAAATGAAAATGGAGGTCTACAGCTACTGTAGGGGGCAGTGACAGACCCTGGCACACTATTTTGCCCTCCCTGGCAGACTATTCTTACCTTCCACTTTGTTAATTGAGTTATAACCTTTGGTGGCACAAGACCTAAAACTAAGGCTCAATATTATGTGCTTCTTTGACATCTAGTGAAATGGGAAGGACCTCAAATGGCATAACCACAAGTTCCCTTCCTTATTCTGTTTGCATGGATGAGGTCCCCTAGCTAAACTCTCCTTATCAAGAGGACCAAGGGCAGTTCTTTCTTATCCCTGAGTAGCAGCTTTCAGCTGCTGCCAGGTGATGGAATTATTCAAACAAACCAATCACATTTTCCCACAGGAACCAGGGGTCATCCCCACACTCTTAATATTGCAAAACACACCTCCTGCAGCCCCTGGTAGTGTACTCTGTTCCTGAGTGCATTTCTCATGTGGCTCTGCACAGTATGTGTCCTACACCTGGGCTGTGAGTATATGTGATTGTTAAACTGTTGTCAATTTCATCTGTCCAGTGTTGGATGTTGTGTGTTCAACCATTATCATAATCCTCGAGTGGAAATCCCTTCCTCAACAATGGGATAAATAGGAGGTGATTAAAATACCTTGATAACATGTACTAGGAAAAAAGAGAATGAAACTATTGTACTTGTGAAGCAAGGAGGGCTAATCCCAAACACAAGACATCTGGATTTAAAAAGTTTCAGATTAAAAAAGAAAAAAACAACTCAAGATGATAGTGTTACCCAAAGCTCAGCATTTGCCCCTGAGGCAGCATCAGAAGAATGAGGACAAGTGGTTTGAGGAGAAGGAAAGAGAAGTTGATTAATTTGCTGGCAAATGAGGAGGTTGGCAGACTCCTGTCTTAAAGTACCAACGTCCTGCCTCTGAGTGGGAACACAGAGCTTTTAAAGAGGAGGTTTTTAGCTTCAGGTTATTACTGTTCAACTATGGTTGATGGTTCTGATTCATCTCATCTTTGGCTAAAACAATCTTGTGACCTCCACTGGGACAATTTCCTTGAGCCATCTCCTGTGGTACAAAGAACAAAGGACACTCTCCTTCCCCTCCTGATCACTGGCCTGGGGCAGGGATACAGGTTTTCATTCTCAAAAAGGACACTCCCCTGCCCCTTCTGACCACTGGCCTGAGGCAGGGAAATTCCCAAAAGGAGTGGGGGACGTTTTTGAGAGACAGAAAACATTGGCCCTTTTCCAGGTCATTCCTCCTGTTATAATAGCAATAATAGCACATATCATTTGTGAAATAAGCCTAGGTCCCAGAAAAATAATTCAAACCTCAGAGCACCTTTATGCCTCTACTCACATGCTCTCCACCTACCCTCTCCCTCCCTTCCTCCCAACACACACACACACAGTCCATACACTCAGGAAGTATTATAGGGTATACTATAGTTGGTATAGCCCACATCATTGTTATAGTCACAGACTGCTAAAAATTAGGGGCACTGTTTATCTGGACATTACTCTGGTAGTTGTAGACATTCCTGGAAACCACTGTGGACTTTGGGTGATAATAATGTGTATCAATGTAGGTTCACTGATTGTAAAAAATGTACTGCTGTGTCGACGGTGGGGGTGGTTGTGCATGTGTGGGGCAGGGGATATGTGGAACTCTCTGTACTTTCTGCTTGATTATGCTGTGAACCTAAAACTGCTCTAAAAAGTAAAGTATATTATGAAAAAAAACACTAGAGAGATTCAACAATAAATTTTGAATTGCAGAAGAAAGAATAAGTGAACTTGAAGACAGGTCATTTGAGATTAGTCTGAGGAACAGGGGAAAAAAGGGAAGAAAAATGAACAATGCCTAAGAAATCTGTGGGACACCATCAAGCATACCAACATAAACATAATTGAAATCCTAGAATGAGAGAAGAAAGAAAGAGAAAGGGGCAGAAAGAATATGTGAAGAAATAATAACCAAAAATGTCGCAAATTTGATGAAATGTGTGAATCTACACATACAAGAAACTCAATGAACCCCAAGGAGGATAAACTCAGAGATCCACTTCAAAACATATTATAATCAAATTGTCAAAAGCTGAAGATAACAAAAAAGAATCTTGAAAACAGTAAGATAAAAGGGACTCATAACGTACAAGGGAATCTCACTAAGATTAACAATTTCTTTAACAGCCAATCTCAGAAAACATAGAGGCCAGAAGGCTGTGGATGACAAATTTAAAGAGCAAAAAGAAAAAGAAATTTTCAATCAAGAATTCTTTATCCAGCAAAGCTATCTTTCGAAAAAGGAGAAATTAAGACATTCCTTGGTAAACAAAAGCTGAAGGAACTGTCACTAGTAGACCTGCCCCACTAGAATGGTACCAAAAGAGAGCAAAAGAGAGAGCAACAGGCGGTGAACCCACTCCCATGATAATGGCAATAGTTCATACATGAGGGTGGAGTCCTCATGACCCAAACACCTCTTAAAGGTCCCACCTTTTAGTACTGTTACAATGGCAATTAAATTTCAATATGAGATTGGGGGGAAGACAAATATTCAAACCATGGCATTCTGCTGCTGGTCCCCCAAAACTCGTATCTTTTTCACATACAAAATACATTCATTCAATCCCATCCCAGTAGCCCCCAAAGTCTTAACTCATTCCAGCATCAACTCAAAAGTCCAAGTCTAGACTCTCACCTAAATCAGATATGGATGAGATTCAAGGCACAATTCATCCTGAGGCAAATTCCTCTCTCCCTGTGAGCCTGGGAAATCAAAACAAGTTATCTACTTCCAAAATACAACTGTGGGACAGGCATAGGATAGATATCCTAATTTCAAAAGGAAAAAATAGGTAGTAAGGAAGGAGTAAGTGGTCCCATGTAAGTTTAAAACCCAACAAGGAAAAAAATAAGCATTGACTCTTAGGGCTCCAGAATAATCTTCCTTGACTTCATGTCCTATCTTCTGGATACATTGGGGTGGGGGTTGAGACCACAAGTCCTCAAGCAGCCCTACCCCTATGGCTTTACTGGGTTCATCCCACACAATAGCTCTCGTGGTTGGAGTCTGATGCCTGCAGCCCTCTCAGGCTGGCATTGCATGCTGGTAGCCCTACAGTTCTGGAGTTTCGGGGACAACCCCATCCCTGTGGCTCCACTAGCCATTGCCCTAGTGTGGATTCTCTGTGGCAGCTCTGCCCCTGCAGCAGTTTTCTCCCTGGGCTCCCAAACTGTCTGATATATACTTTGAAATCTAGGTGAAGGTAGCCATGCCTCTATAGCTTGCATGCTCTGTGAACCTGCAGAATTACCAACATGAGGACATTGCCGAGGATTGTGGCTTGTACCCTCCAGAGTGGCAGCCAGAATGGTGGCCAGAGCCACACTTGGGCCCACTTGAGTCATGGTTGGGGAGTCTGAGGAGTGCTGCACTGGAATGCAGGGAGCAAAGACTTGAGGTTGTGCAAGACAGCAAATACTGATTTCCCAAAGGCACCCTATGTGGCTTTCTTGGGGCTGCCTCAAAGATCTCCAAAAAGCCTTCAGAGTCATTCTCCCATGGTCTTGATGAATAGCATCTAGCTTCCTTCTATCCATGCTAATCTCATTATCAAAGGATCTTTTGGCCACGTCCTTACACCCTTTCTTGGTTCTTTATATAGCCAGGCTGTGAATTTTCCAAATCTTTGTTCTGCTTCCTTTTTAATTATAAATTCCATCTTTAAATCACGTCTCTCCTCTTGCATTTTACTATATGCAGTTAAAGGAAGTCATGCAGCTCCTTCAAAGTTTTGCTTAGAAATTTCTTCCACCAGGTATCATAGTTCATCACTTTTAAGTTCTGTCCTCCATAAAGACCTCAGGCATGAACACAATTCAGCCAAGTTCTTTGCCACTTTATAACAAGGATAGCCTTTACTCCAATTTCCAATACCTCATTCCTCATTTCTGTCTGAGACCTCATCAGAATTGCCTTTACCATTCATATTGCTACCAGCATTCTGATAATAACCACTTAGATTCTTAGATAATTTCTAAGAACTTTCAGACTTTCCCTATTATTCTCCTTTTCTTCTGAGCTCTTACTAGAATCGCCCTTAATGTGCCATTTACAGTAACCTAGGCTTTTTCTAGCTTCCGCCTTCAAATTCTTCCAGCCTCTACTCATTATCTAATTCCAAAGCTGCTTCCACATTTTTAGGTACTTGTTATAGAAACACTTCACTTCTCTGGTACAAATTTTCTATCTTAGTCCATTTTGTGCTGGCATAACAGACTACCACAGATTGGGTAATTCATAATACATAGAAATTTATTGGCTCGCAGTTCTAGAGGTTAGGAAATCCAAGATCAAGGTGCCAGTATCTAACCAGGGCTTTCTTGCTGCATCATAACATGGTAGAAAGCATCACATACTGGAAGGGCAAAAGAGAGAGCAAGAAGGAACACACTCCCACAGTAACAAATCCAGTCCTGTGATATGGCATCAGTCCATTCATGAAGGCATTTGTTCTGTGAAGTTCAGATTTGGTCAAGGGGCTGCACTTGGGGATCTGGGAGACCACATGTGGCCTTGAGGCCACAGGTTCCCCACCGTGACCTAAGCACTACTTAAAGGTCCCACTTTTTTTTTTTTTTTTTTTTGAGACAGAGTCTCACTCTGTTGCCCAGGCTAGAGTGCCGTGGCGTCAGCCTAGCTCACAGCAACCTCAATCTCCTGGGCTCAAGCGATCCTACTGCCTCAGCCTCCCGAGTAGCTGGGACTACAGGCATGCGCCACCATGCCCGGCTAATTTTTTCTGTATATATTTTTAGTTGGTCAATTAATTTCTTTCTATTTTTAGTAGAGACGGGGTCTCGCTCAGGCTGGTTTCGAACTCCCGACCTTGAGCGATCTGCCCGCCTCGGCCTCCCAGAGTGCTAGGATTACAGGCGTGAGCCACCACGCCCGGCAAGGTCCCACTTTTTAATACTGTTACAATGGCAATTAAATTTCAACACGAAATTTGAAGGGTACAAACATTCAAACCATAGCAAATATCCCTCAGTATGTATCAGAAACCAAGATGTCTCTATCAAATGTATATTCATGGCAAGTGCTATGTTCCTCAAAACCTTTATAAAAAAATGGGCAGTTTTTTTCAGTGCCATCTGTACAGAAAAGAATATTGAACAAAGTATTTTATATCTTAATCCATAATTGACTACTTTTGGTTTTTCTTCATTATATGAAGAATCCAAAGGTAAAAAGACAAAAAGAGAACTAAATATAGTTGATCTTTTAAATTGTATAAACAAGCTACTTGTACTTCAACAGAAGAACCTTCTAGCTCAGGAAAATGTGGAAGAACAGAATTTGAAACTGAGAAGTGATATAGACCATTTATAGAACTGCTATATAAAACTTAAGGAAAAATGGAAAACTTCCAAGAGGAAAAAGACTGGGCTTCAGGAAAGAGACAGTTACAATTCAGGAACAGGAATTTGCATCAGCTGCTGAAAAATGAGAAAGATTAGGTACAAAAATTACAAAATATCATTGCAAGTTGAGCTATTCAATATAATCACGGTATGAAGAGAAAAGAGCATCAATATAATAAACTACAGGAATATTTACATCAACTTGTTATAAATAAGGATAAAACATAGCTACAGACATTTTAAATTATGTGGGGAGAACTGATAAAAAAGAGGTTCCTGGAGGACTGGGAAAATTGAAGCCAGGAATGAAATGAAATATATAAAATTCTTTTGAATGACTGTAAATATCAGAAGAAATAAATTCTAATGGAAAATGCTGAACTTAAGAAGATTCTACAACAATTGAGAAAGGAAATGATTCATCTTCTTTCTCCTTGAAAGAAACCTAGAGAAAGGGCAGATAACAGTACAAGAACTGTTATCTCTGATGTTGAAAAAGATGCCCGGGAACTGAGTATGCAGGGCCTTTTCTGTGACACTGTGAGAGAACAGCTTACAAACAGGACCAGAAAACAGTAGAGAATTTTGAAAAGTCACGTAGATAAACTTGATAACCAAGTTTTAAAGGTACAGTTAGAAGGTGAACAAGAAACTGAAAAACTAGAGTTAGAAATTCAGCAATGTAAAGAAATGATTAATACTCAGCAGCAACTTTTATAGCAACAGCTTGCTACTGCATGTGAACATGATACCACTTTGCTATTATGAGACTGCTATTTGCTGGAAGAAAAGGAACGCCTCAAAGAACAATGGTCCCTATTTAAAGAGCAAAAAAATTTTTGAGAGAGAAAGATGAAGCTTTATGGAAGCCACTATTCACCTAGGATCGGAAAAGCATTTGAAGAAGAAAGAGCCAGTTGTTTAAAGCAAGAAATTTTAAATATAACAATCTTTGATGACCAGAACTCAGAAATCATGAAACTTTTCACTGCCTTCTTAGGAAGTTCTGCTCAGGACAATCTTATAGTACACCTGAGGCCATGGCAAAAAAACCCAAAAAACCTCACAGTGTATCTAATGGGTCTCAAGTATGCACATCTAAACTTATTCTGCTTCTACTCTACTTCTACTCTGCTTCTATTAATATTTCTACTTCAGACTTTTGCCAGACATGTTTCTGTATATCTGAACATAGTTCAATCCATGCACTGAATATAACTCCTGAAGAAACTAAACAAAATTAAGTTGAAAGAGAATGTACAAATCAGAAATGGAGTATGGCATTAAGAACCAGACCATAGAAAAGTTGCTATAATGAATGCTCGCTGACCTACACAAATTCTCAGAGTGTTTTAGTTTCGAGACAGGGTTTTACTCTGTGGCCTGGGCTACAGTGCAGTGGCATAGATCAAACCTCAAACCACTGGGCTCAAGAGATCCTCCTGGCTCAGCCTTCCGAACAGCTAGGGTTACAGGCTCTTTTTTTTTTTTTTTTTTCTTGAGACAGAGTCTTGCTCTGTTGCCCGGGCTAGAGTGCCGTGGCGTCAGCCTAGGTCACAGCAACCTCAAACTCCTGGGGTGCAAGCAATCCTTCTGCCTCAGCCTCCCGAGTAGCTGGGACTACAGGCATGCACCACCATGCCCGGCTAATTTTTTTATATATATATTTTAGTTGGCCAATTAATTTTCTTTCTATTTTTAGTAGAGACGGGGGTCTCGCTCTTGCTCAGGCTGGTTTCGAACACCTGACCTTGAGCGATCCTCCCGCCTCGGCCTCCCAGAGTGCTAGGATTACAGGAGTGAGCCACCGCGCCCGGCTGGGTTACAGGCTCTTGCCACTATGCCCAGCTAATTTTTTTTATTTTCGGTAGAGACAGGGGTCTTGCTATGTTGCCCAGGTAGGTCTCGAACTCCTGTCCTCAAGGGATCCCCCCACTTCATTCTCCCAAAGTGCTAGGATTAACGGCTTGAGCCACTGTGCCTGGCCTAAATTTCTGTTAATTATAAATTACCCAGTCTGTGGCATTCTGTGATAGCATTATAAAACAGATGAAGACATCATATGATCCAATAATCCACTCCTAAGTTTTAGACCCAAAAGAAGTGAAAAGAAATGTTCAAACATAAACTTGTACACAAATGTTCACAGCAGCACTATTTACAATAGCCAAAAGGTGGCAACAACCCAAATGTTCATAAATGCATGAATGGATGAACAAAATGTGGCATATTCATATATTATTCAGCCATAAAAAGGAATGAAGTACATGTTACAAAGTGAAGGAACCTTAAAAACACCATGCTAAGTGAAAGAAGCCAGACATAAGAGGTCACATATTATATGATTTCATTTATATGAAACATCCAGAATAGGTGACTCCATAGAGACCAAGAGCAGATTAGTGGTTGCCAGGGGCTGGGGAGAATGGGGAATGACTACTTAATGGGTATTGGGTCTCCTTTGGGATGATTAAAAGTTTTTGGAACCAGATACAGGTGATAATTACACAACATTGTAAATGTACTAAATTTCACTGAATTGTACATTTTAAAATGGTGAATTTTATGTTAAGTGAATTTTACCACAATTTAAAAAAATATCACTCATAAAGCCCTCACCCGGACCCAAGCAAAGCAATAATTGGAAGGCAGTGGCATGACCGGTTAGATCAGATCTGACTCCCAGACTCAGATCCTGATTTCGGGCCTTAATGCACACCTGTATGTGACCTTGGGAATATTGCCTGACCCATCCGCCTCAGTTTCCTTATTGTAAAATGGGTACAGGCATACTTCAGAGATATTGCAGGTTCAGTTGCAGACCATCATAATAAAGTCAATATCACAATAAAGTGAGTCACACAAGTTTTTTGGTTTACCAGTACATATAACGGATATGTTTACACTAGGCTGTAGTCTATTAAGTGTGCAATAGCATTATGTCTAAAAAATGCACACCTTGATTAAAAAATACTTTATTGCTAAAAATTGCTGACACAGAGACACAAAGTGAGCATGTGCTGTTGGAAAAATAGTGCTGATGGACTTACTCAATGCAAGGTTGCTACAAACCTTCTATTTGTAAAAAACACAATTATCTGCAAAGTGCAATAAGCAAAGACCAATAAAATGAGGTATCCCTGTATATTGACAGTATCAACCTCCTAGGGTTGTTGTGAGGATTAAATGAAATAGCCAATGTAAAAGCTTCCTTTAGCACAATACCCAGCACAGTGAAAATATGCAATAAGTGGTCATGTATTACTATTACCCCCACCCCTTTCAGTAATATCCAATATCAATTCTCTAGCCTTGCCCTATTCAGTGTTTGACAGAGCACATTTCTTTTTTTGGCTTCCACAACTCTATACATTTTTCTAATTTTCCTGATACTTCATTTTGCATTGCTGGCTCTATTCCTTTCCCAATCCTCTAAATGTTGGAGTGTCCCAGGGCTCTTTTTTCAGCTTTCTTCTTAATCTACAATAATTCATTTTATCTAGTCATTTCATCTAGTCCTACCATCTATATGCTAATGGCATCCAAACGTATACTCCAGACTTCATTTCTTTCTTAAGTCCCAGACTGAGCACTGACATTTCAATTTGGATGTCGGAAATCCCAAAACTAACTTTATATCCTAAACATGCTCCTCCTCTGGTTTTACCCATGTCAGTCAATTGTACCACCCTGCACATAAGCCACTCAATCAAAATACCTGAGAATTATTCTAAATTCTATATTTCCCCTATCCTAAACATTTAAACTATTAATATCAGAAACTCCAGTCAGCTTTACTGCCAAAATATATTCTGAAGCCATTTACTTCTGACCATCTCTACTGCTACCAACATAATAGCCTAAGGCACTAGCAGACCATCAGAAAGAGCCTCCTAAGTGAGTTCCATGTTCCCACTTTTGTCACTCCCCTGCTCTTTCCATTCTCCATATTACAGCCAGAGCGATCTTTTAAAACATACAAATTGGATCATGGCACTCTTCAACTTCAAACACTTCAAGTGCTTTAAAATAAACATTTAACCATTTGTTTGGATTACCTATCTTGGATCTTGGCTACATGTTTGCCTTTACCTCTTGCTACTTAGTCTTTGGATCAATATACTTTGGATACTGTGAACTAAAATAAAATCTTAAGACTCACCCTCTACCGGCTGACTTAATGGACCCGCACTTGGCCAAAGGAATATCCTAAAACTAAATTACCTGCCAGGAGGAGGGAGGTCAGACATGCCTCATCATGTCCCGCTTCCTTCTTGGGGATATCCTTTGTAACCCATTAACAGGCCTAAGGGATGTCCCACTCCCTTCTTGGGGACATCCTTTGTAACCCATTAACAGGCTTAAGGGTTTACAAGACAAACCTGCAGGTCCTCAATTTACACAACAAATATATGTCCAGTAGCTTATCTCTGATAAACAGCTCCTTAAGTTATAACATTCCAAGACTTGAGACAAAGCTTCATGTCTTTAACCAATTAGAAGTCAAAGAATATTTAAACCCATCTTTAACCTGTAAGCTCCCCCCCTTTAAGATGGCCCACCTTTTTGGGCCAAACCAATGTATGCCTCCCACATATTGATTTATGAATTTACCTGTAACCCCTGTCTCCCTGAAATGTATAAAACCAAACTGTAACCCAGCCACAGCGAGTCCACTTGCTCAAGGCTTCTTGGGCATGGCTCTGGGTCATGATCCTCAAATTTGGCTCAGAGTAAATCTCTTTAAAATTATTTTTTTCCATTAACAAGATTGGCACCCAGACGTGGGGCTCAGAGAAGACTCAAGGCTGCCAAAGGAGTAGCCCGAACTTGGCACCAGGTACTGGCATGGCGCCTTTGGGGCCTCCAACTCCGAGCTTCTCCTTTGGCAGAACTGGTAAGTCCTCCTGAGCTCCAGATCTCCCGTTTTTGGTTGATGGTCTTGGTTTACTCTGAGCTGGTTCTTTTCCTAGGAATTGTTGTTTGGGATCCTAACTTAGATTTGGAGGTGCATTCTAAAGGGTCTTCTCCATTGTCTTTTTATCCTAAAATTAATCTCAATTGGCTTTTCTGTGCATTTTTGAAAGAGGAAACTAAACTGTCTCATTTGTAGATAAATGAGAGACTGAGTTCCTCAGCTCTAAAGAGAAGGGGCATCTTAATCTCCTCCCAGCCTTGGCAGCTCTGGGTGACAGGGGTCCTGAGTATGAGTTGCCTGGGGCAATTCCCCGAGGTGCTAGTGGCCCTATAGGGAACCTCCCAACAAATTAATTAAAAGAAGGTGCCTGCAAGAAAGGAATATAAGAGCTGATCACTGGGGCATTTTGAGCCCTCTCAGAGGTACTAGATCCCCAAGAGAGAAACTGAGACACGTAAGAGGGTGGGACCGACTCAGTGGTGAAACATTGAGGAGCCCTACCCACACTCAGCACATTCTGATTCATAACACCAAACCCTATATTACACTTCCATTGCTTCCTTTAAAGAAAAACGGGAAATCCTTTAAAAATGAGGAAAGATAAGGAGAATGACCCCCATTGGGCACCCCAGTTGGTTTGTGGCACCTCTCCTTGCAAATATTTTCGTAAATGAAAAGATTCAAAGGCATGCCAGGTTTTTCTAGAGCTTCAGCTGGTTATAGCTAATTCTTGTGCACAAGTTTTTACTAAAGGGCAAATTACATCAAGGAATATTCAGAGCTCAAATGGTCAGACCTACCACTATAGAGTTAAAATGCTTCAAGCTATTTCTCTCTTTTCTTTTCTGGCTACCCTAAAACCTGCTAACTTTTTCTATTGATGTTAAGATGACTCATTGTTTACGGTATTTGCAATTGAAAGGCTACCTGGAGATCCTGCAGCCAGTTCTAGCTAAAATGCAAACACTGAAAACACATTTTGAACTGAAGGAAAAAAAGCGGGGAGGTAAAGAGGTTTTTTAAAAAAATCAAACTGCCACGGAAACTGCTTTACCTTAAAATTTTGATCCACAGGCCTAATTAGGTTACCTATCAGGGCAACTAAAGTTTGCCATGTGAACAAGTTCCAGTTTTGTCAGAAGAAATTTGGATCCAGCTGTCTTTTACAAACTGGTAAGTTTGTGTTAATATTTCATGGGTAGAGTTCTAGGGTAAAATCTATTAGAACTTTGTGTGTGTGTGTATGTGTCTGAGTATACATGTTTAGGTATGTTTTGTGTATGTCCATGTAGTCCATGTTTGTGCTTACCTGGTTCCGGACTAGCTTAAAAATAAGGGAGTGCTCATAAATGAAACAAACCCAAATGGTTCACGTGAATTTAGTAACCTTTGGTAAATAAGCTGGGTTATTATTAAAAAATAAAAATGTGTTATTAGTAAAGCAATAGTAAAAATGTTTTCAAATTGTCAGCATACATTTGTTTTTGCCTGGGTTTTACTAGACATTTTTATGTTCTTGAGGTGTCAAGATTTGACATAAAGGTTATGAAAATATAAACTCAAAGACAAAATAATTGTGATTTTTGATAAGTAAAGTAAATTTAATATTTGGTCTAATGATAATCACTAAATCTGAATTACCAACAAAAAATACCTATGTGTTTACCTTTAAGGTAAAAATGCAAATGTGCCTAAGTGTCAGCAAATTAGAATAAATAAAACACCAAGTAGAGCACAAGAAAACAAACTTATGGTCAAAGCTTTATGAAAATATTTTGGTTTTGGTCTTTTAATCCTAACTGCAGATATAGTTTACTCCCACTGATTCATTCAATGTCTGTAGAGAAGTACACAAAATGTATTTCTAACTCACTATCATCTAATATTAACAGTACTGTTAGGGATTCAAAGTTGTCCTAGAAGTTGTAGTTAGAAGAGAATAAATTGGAAGCTTTAGTTTTCCCTTGGTCTTGTCCATTTTTGTCCTAGTCTTTACAAGCTAATTGGTTATGTGTACATTATGTTGCTGTAACAAAGTTTTTGCCTAGGAAAAAATTTCTGTATTATTAATTTTTGTGTAGTAATTTATTTTAAGATAAAAAGTGAATGATGGTTAAAATCCAAAGAGAATCTCAAAACAGTCTTACTCTTTATAAATATTGCAGGAACTCAAGTTTACACCCAACAAAAAAAATTATTTTGAGACTACTTAGATTGCTTTTAAAACAGCTTAATCTTGATTCTCATGTAAAAAGCATCTCACCACTTTGTATCATTGTTTGAGGTGCTAAGGATTGGCCCTGAAGTGTTTTTTTTTTTCTTCTTCTTCTAAGTCTATAGACAGGTGAACTTATGTTGATGGGATTCAGAAAACTAACTTAAAATGAAGGCTTTAGAAGCAAAAATTTTCTGACCTTGCCTTGTCTGCCTGCCTCTTGTACCAATTCTTCCCTGAAAGTAGCCATAAAAACCAGAATCCCTCTACCCAAGGCAAGTCATAAAGGCCAGAACCCCTTTTTCTGAAAGCTAGCCATAAAACCTAAAATTATTCTATGTAAAATGGCCATAAAGTAATTATCTGACCTACTTTGTTTTTACTTTGTTTTACTGTAAAACCCCATACCAGAAAGGGCCCTGACCTGCACCCAGAAGGGAGGAATGCACACTCAGAGAGGCCAAACATAATTTAAATATAAAAGCCTTGCTGGTTCTGCCACTCAGTCTGTTAAATTGGCTCACACCCTTTTTGTCCAATCATATTTCTACACAGCTGTCCATACTTTAAACATAAAAAATGGACAATTTCCCCTGCATCTTTGAGTGTTCATTCTGAAGGCATCCATGTATAAGTTTTAATTCTTTCTCCTATTAATCTTCATGTCAGTAAATTTTCAACAAGTCTTTATGGAAACAGTGGCCTTTGCTCCCAAACTTTGGGGGCCAGGGACGCTTTGATTCCTACGATATCAATAGATTTTGTTTTGGGATGTGGTGTCTTGGAAGGATCTAATCAACTAATACCTTTAAACAGGATATTCTAAAATGTCCACTATGTATGTTTATAAAATTTAGAAGTGATGTTATATTTGTTTCAAATGATAAGTCTTATTGAAATACTTATTTATTTTTCTTGGTAAGATTTATGAGTTTAAAATAAAAAAACCAATAACTAAAACTATATTTTGATCCCTGTTTTATGTTACATATCTAATTTACAGGGTATAAAAATGGTTAATAGAAAAGTAACTTAAATTTTCAGCTGGAATCTAAGTGAACTGCTAAGATAAATAAATAGATAAATAAGATAAATTAGGTAAATATAAATGAAATAAATACAAATCAAATTTTCATATAATTTAAAATCTTAAAGTCATTATGTTAAATTAAAAAACATCATCATAAAATGTCTGGGTCCTTTATAAGGTGAAATACTAGAACATTAGTTCTTAAACGTAAGTTTAAGTTTATACCTTGATATCTTATTTTTATATTTAGGAATGCAAATAAAATTGATAACTAACAGTTCAAAGTTACTTTAACTTCCTAAGTTTTTCTAAGAGTTGACATTATGATTAGTATATGTAATTGAAACTTCTAGATGAAAGGGAAACAATTCTATGTAAAAATTTTAATAAAAATGTTTTAAGACATAAGTATTAGTTTTGTTAAAAGATAATTTTGTCTAATTTATTGGTTTTTGAAACTACTTTAAAATTCAATATGTAAATGATCATTAAAAATTAAGTAGATATTAAAAAAGTTAAAGGTTATAAAAGGTTTATAAAAGTCTTAACTTACAGTCAAATTGGTTGAAATTAGATAGGTTTGTTTATAATATTTTATTAAAATTAACTTTATCATTAACACACTAATACAATGAAATTTGGTTTTCTTTTTTGAACTAGATTTTCATATGATATTAATAGGAATAACAAAAGATTTTTTATTCACCTTTTAATAAACTGCAAAAATGAAGGGAAGGAAAGAAATACACAGATTCAGCCTCCTTATTAACTTGTACTTCAGTTTGTCTATTAGGTCTTATACTTGTTTGAGAAACTGAGTCTCCTTTCTCAAAGAATAGGAGTTTTGCGTTTTAAAAAAATATTTGAATTATTAATTTGGCTATAATTTTATGGTAACCTGCAATCTTGCTTCATAACAACAAGTGTCTTATGATGAAAAATTCATGACTTCCTGTTCCTTAAGCTTTAACTAAAATTTAAAGTTACTAAAAACAAGAATTCTAGTCAATGCATATAATTCTATATTTAAGGTATACCAAAGAATAAGATGTTTTTAATAAGAAAAATTATAAAAGAAACAGAATATATTCTTATTAAAATATATATAACTTTGTCTAATTCAGAGGTTATTTAAAGGTTGAATCAAAATAAATTTAGAAAAGAAAATAAAAAATTCCACTTGTGAGTAAGAGAAAGATACAAAAAGGCAATGAATATAGAAATACATTTTTTTGGTAAGAAAGGTTAAACAGAAAAAATAATGTAAAGAAAGGATCTTGCATGGAATTTTTTGTCCTAAAATGACTGGTTATTTAGGAAAAGGGAATGTTAGGACAAACCAGGAAGTTTTTAGGCATGTTTTGTAGATAGTGGATGGTACGTGCAGGTTGGAATAAAGTTTATAAAAGGGAATTTATTAAGGAATTTTGTTTGTGGTCCAGTTGGCTATAATTAAAAAAAATTTTGGGGGGCTAAAACAAAGATTTCTGTAGATATTAATTTACTCTTAATGAAATGACATGAGGTACTCATTTTGATTCTATAACGTTTCCTTTTTAATTAAAAAATATCACACTACAGAAGGTTTTTCTTTAATTTTGGTAACTGACCTAAAAGAAGCAAAGATTTTACGCTTTATCAGATAATCCCTATACTCTTTATTAGGTTTTGACTAACTAAAAAAACTAAACTTTAAAAGGGTTAAGGTTTACATCCATGTAACTTTATCACCTTTAGAATCTTTTGATGACTCTCTCTCTAAATGACCCTTTTTTATAGTGGTTTGTGATCGTATTTGAACAAATGTTTTAAGCCTTTAATATCTGACAAACTATCCAAAAGTTAAATTCTAAATCCAGCCTTTTGACCTTAAACTAGCTTTTTATACATTAGGGTCACTGAAAGTCTAAGAAAGACATTAGATTTATTTGGGACCAGGGAACATTGTCAAATATGAAATGGCATTTAACTTTCTTTAGGCTATACTTATATAAGTATGTTATTAATATATGTTCCAGTAGTGTAAAATATCAACATATCTTAGTGTGTGTTATCAATAATAATTATGGTTACTATGTAAATTGCTATAGGCCACAAAATAACCAATATGGTTTGTCAATTGTCTCTAACTAGTTCAAGTTTTATCATCTTTAGAAAATTATTTTACTTTGATTCATCTCAGAAAGTGGTTATTTCTGGCTAAGTCCAAAGTTGACTTCTTCAAGTAAAGTCATGGAAAGGACTGAAAAATCCACTTGAATACTGGTTTCTGATAACTTTGGAGATTATATACCATTGGACTAAAACAAAGCAAACTTCTAGGACTTTAATTAGAAAACTGATATGACCATGAGTATAGCTAACTCAACCTCATGAGACAGAACTAAGTTTTCACAAAAAGACTCTTTATTTAAAACATTACTAATTCTTTTGTTTTGTTTACCAGAGTCCTGACAAATTTTAATAAATAGCAAGTTTACCAATCTCTGGGACCTAGAACCATGGAATCTGCCAAAGCCCTGTTGAAATATCCTCCTTCTAGGCCCAGGGACTATCGTAGAAGAGGGGATGTGTGAGATTGTAAGGGATGATTCCAAGGGATAGAATTAGTTTAGACCCTCCAGAGGGTCTTTAGACCCTCCAAGGAGGGGCACACAGAAGCCTAAAGGAATACTAACTGAAATACTTTGTCTTTTTAGGCCACATGCTGCAGATATCCATCCCAATCATATTTTTTTTTTACTTCCTATAGACTTAGAACTTCCTGAGTATAATTTTTCTCAGTTATGGATTTATACAAAAGGAGATATGAGTAATTTATCAGTCACCTTAGTATAAAATACTAAAGAAATTAAAATATTGTGACACAATAAAAGTCTGTAAATTCTCTTAGCTTAAATGTTAAGGATTCTTATATTTGCTACAAGTCTACCACTAAACCCAAGAATATAGTAGCTCAACACTTAAAGATAAATTAACTTTGTAGCCTTGCCTTTGACATTTTAGATTTTATTCTTATGTCACCTAGAAGATTTTAAAGTGTTGATGAGTGCTTGTCTAACTCCAGTCCTGTTTGGCCTAAAATATTTAATTGGCTGTAAGCCTCCTTTTGGCTCTTCAGTCCTCTTGGCCACAAGGGTCCCACCAAGGAACTGGATGGACCCAGAGCAGGTAGCCACACCACCCTGGCAACAGATGGGACAAAATAAGAATTTGGCTATAGATGCTGCCTCTGACAGATCTTGGCCAAAAGCAGGGAATTGTGAACTAAAATAAAATCTTAAGGCTCACTACCCCCCACTGCCTGACTGAATGGACCCCCTCTTGGCCAAAGGAATATCCTAAAACTAAATTGCCTGCCAGGAGGAGGGAGGTCAGACATGCCTCAGCATGCCCCCCTCCCTTCTTGAGGACATCCTTTGTAATCCATTTGCTAACAGGCCTAAGGGTATGCAAGACAATTTATGCAGGTCCTCAATTTATACAACAAATATATGTCCAGTGGCTTATCTCTGATAAACAGCTCCTTATGTTAAAATATTCCAAGCCTTTAGACAAAGCTTCATGTCTTTAACCAATTACAAGTCAAAGAATCTTTAAACCCACCTATAACCTGTAAGCCCCTACTTCAAGATGGCCCATCTTTTTGGGCCAAACCAACGTACACCTTCCATGTATTGATTTATGACTTTACCTGTAACCCCTGTCTCCCTGAAATGTATAAAACCAAACTATAGCCTTGCCACATTGAGTCCACTTGCTCAAGACTTCTTGCGCGTGGCTCTGGGTCATGGTCCTCAAATTTGACTCAGAATAAATCTCTTTAAAATTATTTTACAGGATTTGGCTTTTTTTCCATTAACACAACTCTCATTCATTGCTCGTGCAATGGTGCAGTCAATTTGAAACAGTCTCACAGTCCCTTTTTAAAAATGTTAAACTCAGCAATTCCACTCCTAGGTATGCACCCAAGAGATATGAAAACATGTCAGACTAAAATTTACACATGAATGTTCATAGAAACATTATGCATAATAGGCGAAAGGTGGAAACAACTCAAATTTCCATTAACCAGTGAATGAACAAACAACTTGTAGTATATTCATACAATGGAATAAGAAATAAAGAGATGATCCATGCTAAAACACGGATGAAATTAAAAAACATCATGGTAAGTGAAAGAAGCCAGGCACAAAATTCTACATAGTGTGTGATTCCATTAATAACAAATTCTAGAAAAGGTAAAGCTACAGAGACGGAGAGCCTATCATCAGGTGTCACTAGGCATTGGTAGATACAAGAATTTTTTTTTTTGCTTTTTTTTTTAATTTCAGCATATTATAGGGGTACAAATATTAAGGTTACGTATATTGCCCATGCCCCCTCCCTCGAGGCAGAGCCTCAGGCATGACCATCCCCCAAACGTTGCACAGGTAGATATAAGAATTAACTGCAAAAAGACAGAATGGAACTTTTAGGAGGACAGAAGTGTTCTAAATCTGGATACGGTAGTGGTTGCACAACTGTATATATTTACCAAACTCAGTAATACATACATAAAATTAGTGGGTTTTATTGTTTGTAAATTATGCTTCAATAAAGTTGTAAAACAAAAGTCTGTGGTCAGGATACAAAATCATTAATATAGTGCTGTGATACAGGATCCATAACTTAAAAGGATTAGTTACTTTTCCAGATTAAAGTACACTAAAAAATATGAAAAGTAGCTGAAATGCATGATCATGGACTATATGAGGAGACTGTTATCAATGTTATTATTGGGCCAATTAAAAATAAAGAAAATATGGTTGGTAAAAGAAAAGTACTATATGAGTATTAAATTTCCTAAAGTTGAAAACTTGACTGTGCTTATATAATTAAATGTCCTTGTTCTTTAGAAATAATCAAATTATTTCAGAGTAAAGAGGTATGAATTCTATAACTTACTCTAAACGGTTCAGCAAACATAGATATAGAGACATATAAATAGAAAATTATAAAACAAATGTGGTAAAACTCTTAAATACTTGGTCAGCCTGAGCAAAGGGAATATGGGAGTTCTTTGTACTATTCTGGCATCTTTTCAATAAGCTTTACATTATTTCAAAATAATAATAAATAAAAGGTGTATGAAAATGGAATGTTCACTAAGGCTTTAAAGAGGCTACAACTACATCTGGATCAGGACACACCACAACAGTTATGTCTACCTTTACTTTAATACCTTTACTCCACCAAAAATTCTTCATGGAATCTCAAACTCATTACAATATAATTGAAGTATTAATAAGTCTCATTATTCAAATGATAAAGGTCTAATACAGTGAAAGTCTTACAATTGGAGAGGTTCAGAAATTGGTCACAGAAAACTTAAAAATTATAGGTTAATAAAACAAACAAAAAAGTAAGGAAAATTAGCACTAATAAATGAATGCCAAAAATACCATATCCAAGATGACAAATTGGCAAAGGACTGTGTATAGAGAATTTATAACGAGAAAGTAAAAATTACTAAAAACACATGGAAATCGCTTAATCTCACTGATATGCACATTAAAATAAGGAACATGAATTTATTCCTACCAAACTGGCATAGATTTGAAAAAATAATCCTTAATGTCAGCAGGGATAAAATGAGCACATTCATATGCCAATGGTGGAAGTAAATAGTTAATTGCTGCTGGATATACATTCCATAAAGATGGGGATGTTTGTTTGTTTTGTCTACTTCTCTATCTCTAGAGGATTGAACAGTGTCTAGCATGTGGTAGGCACTCCATAAGTATTTGCTGAATGAATTAATAGTTTTCTCACAAATCAAAAGATCAAGTAAAAAAAATAATAGTAAGGATAAGAAGAATATGAGTAACATAATTGACAATCTTGGTTTAATAGCTATATAGAGAACTTAATACTAAATGAACATTCTTTCCATACAAACATTACACAGTCAAAAAAATAGCTATGAATTGGTCAACAAAGAAAATGTGCACATGTATGAATGCATAGGAAAACATAAGGATATACATTGAATTATTGAAATATCAACACTACTTGCAGGGGTGGGGGTATGGAAAAGTGGGTTTGGGGAAAGAGAAATTTTCTTTCACTTTTTATTCCATATATTTATACTTTGCTATACTGTTTGCATTTTTTACAAGGAGCATGTTTCCATGTAAAAGTGTGTAATTATGAAGAAAAACAAGGAAACAGATCTAAGAAGGATCAGAAGGAAATATACCAATAGTTGACATCAATGAGTTTTGAAATTATAGATGATTTTTCTCTTCATTTTGCTTTTCTGAACCACCCAATGTTTCAACAATAAGCATGTATTACTTAAAAACATTTCAATAAAGTGTGTACTGGATTACAACATTAAGATATGTTAATCATTCCGTTACATAATGAAGTTAATGGGCCTTCATTTTCCCCACTCATTGTCAAACCACTTTCTAGTCACTATGAGGAAAACAGAAAATACTAGGAATATGTTTAAAAAGAAATATTCTGCAATTATATGGAAGAGGTAACAAAACTTTACTGGAGAAGATAAAAGAGGTAAATCAATAAAGGGATAATCTATATTCTTGAATGGGAAAACTAATTATTTTAAAGATATTACTTCTTCCCAAATTAATATACAGATCACAAGCAACATGAGTTTTAAAAGCCCTAAATGGGGGAAGGATTGCCAGTTATTCAAAATTTAATCTGGAGGAATAAATATAAAAATTATCAATAATTTATAAAAATTAGATGTGCATTATTTTAAATTTTTTGAGTTAAAGGATGTTCAGAAAAATGTTTAGTGAGATAGAGAGGGTCACAATATGAATTTAATTTAAAAATTAGGAAACAAAACTGGAGAAAAAATCCTACCAAAACCCCAGTATAAGAATGGGCAAAGTGTATCAAAATGTTAATTGTGGTACCCTGTGAATGTTGATTTCTCCTTTACAACATCTCCGAAATTTCTAATTTTTTAAACAATGAGACAAATTATTTTTGTAATGATAAAAAGATGAAAGCAGTTAAATTATCCTTTAAAACTCCCAACAGGAAAATGAACAATAGAAATGAAAAGATAAATTAGAGGAGTAAAACAGCCAATAAAAACATGCAAAAGTATATTCAACCTAACAATTTTAAAAGGCCACTTAAAAAAATATTAATCTTTTTCATCTCTCAATTGGTAAAGACATTTTAAAAGTATATTTTTCAAGGGAGGATCCCAGCATTCAAGGCAGCAGAAATACAACCACTTCTGCTTTTTTCTTTCTTTCTTTTTTTTAAAACACAAAGGGTGGAGGAAGAGGCGTTGGTTCTCTTTTTGTGATGCTCTGCTGCCACCTATAGAAATCTATGTTAAAAGCAACTAAGAAATTATTCCCTTCACCTGAAATCCACTGTAGCAGACATGCCCCAAATAAATAAGAAACTTAATATTCCTCTTGAGACCTTAGCTTCTCTGTGGCTACAGAACTAAAATGGAGATAATCAGGTGGGAAGTCTTAGACCTATGTCGCAAATGTTCAGTTCTCAAATTAATGCAGGGAGGGGATTGAGAAAAGTAGGAACAGGTGCATAAGGAATATAGAACATTTCTCGGGCCATAAAGCAAACTTCAACAATTTTAAAATAATAGAAATCCTAGAGTAGATTGTCTAATCAGAATGGAATCAAACTAGAAAACAACAGAAAGACAAGAAAATCTCTAAACACTTAGAAAACAGACAACTTACAAATAAACAATGGATCAAATTTGAAATCTAGAAAGAAATTAAAAATAGAACTGAATGAGAATATAAATGCAACCTATCAGAAATATGTGGGATGCAGCTGAAGTAGTGCTGAAAGGAAGTTTATAGCACTAAATGCTTATATTAGAAAAGAAGATCTCAAATCCATAATCTAAGTTTCTACCTCCAGAAACTAGAAAATCAAGAGCAAAATGAGCACAAAGAAAGAAGGAAGCAGGCCTGGTGCGGTGGCTCACGCCTGTAATCCTAGCACTCTGGGAGGCCGAGGT
>VBSM01000568.1:1509845-1522229 GCA_008086735.1 Cheirogaleus medius
AAAAAAAAAAAAAAAAAAAGAAAGAAAGAAGGAAGCAAATAAAGAACAGAAAATAATGACATTGAAAACAGATTCAGCTGTAAAAATAAATGAAATCATGTCATTTGCAGTAACATGCATGAAACTGGAGGTCATTATGTTACGTAAAAAAAGCCAAGCACACAAAGATGAACACTGATGAACATTGCATGTTCTCACTCATATGAGGGAGCTAAAAAAGTGGATCTCTTGGAGGTAGAGAGAGGAATGGTAGTTACCAGAGGCTGAGAGGGAAGGGGTAGGGGAAGATGAATAGACATTGTTTAAAGGGTACAAAAGTACAGTTAGATAGAAGGAATCAGTTCTGGTGTTCAATAGTATAGCAGGGAAATTATAGTTAATAATTTATTGTATATTTTTAAATAGCTAGAAGAATTGTAATGTTTCCAACATAAATAAAAGATCAATGTTTGAGGTGATGGATATCCCAATTACCCTGATTTGATCACTATACATTGTATACAAGTTTCAAAATATCACATGTACCCCCAAAATATGTACATCTATTATATATCAGTAAGAAAACAGGAAAAATAGAGAAAGTCCATTTTTAAAGGCTAGGTCTTAGAAAAGATAATTAATATTTATAAACCGGTAGCAAGACTGACAAAAATAACAAGACATAAATTACCTTAGGTATAATACAGGAGATACCACTACAGATACTACAACCATTAAAAAGATAACAAGGGGATACTATGAATAATTTAGTCAAAATTTCATAATTAAAAAATGGATTAATTCTTCAAAAACCACAAACTATCAAACTCCATGAAGATGAAATAGACAATATGTTTTATTTTTATTTTGTATTTATTAGCTTTATAAGTTCTGACTGAGAAATAGACAATTTGAATAGTCCAATGTGCTAAAAGTAACCATTTCTAAAGGACTAATGGAAAGTATGAGAACCATGTCTCATTAAATAGAGAATATCAATAAAGAGATAGAAATTATAAACAAGAACCAAAAAGAAATTGAATTTAAAAGTACAGTAACTGAAATGAAAAAGAAACTAGAGGGACTCAATAGCAGATGTGACCTGCTACAACATGGATTAACCTTGAAACTCTTATGCTAAGTGAAAGGAACAAGACATAACAAGTCACATATTATAAGGCTTCATTTTTATGAGATATCCAGAATACGCAAGTCCATAGAGGCAGAAAGCAGACTAGTGGTTGGCCAGGAGCTAGGAGATGAGAGAATGTAGAGAGACTGCTAAAAGGGTATTGGGTAACCTTTTGTAGTGATGAAAATGTTCTGGAATTAGACAGTGGTAATGGAAACATACTCTTGTTAATGTACTAAAAACTTCTGAATTGTACACATTAAAATGGTGAATTCTATAGTATGTGGACAATATTTTAACAAGAAAAGAGTTATCACTATTAGAATAGCTAACATAAAAAACAGTGATAACACCAAATGTTGAAGATGTGAAGAAATGGATCACTCAGACATTACTGGTGGGAGTGTAAAATGGTCCTGTAATTCTGGAAAATTATTTGGCAATTTCTTATAAATCCAAATGTGCTAACTATATGACCCAGCAATTGCACTCCTAGGTATTTATTCCAGAGCTAAGAAAACTTATGTCCACACAAAAACCTGCACACAAATGTTCATAGCAGCTCTATTCCTAAGAGTCCCAAAATAGAAACCGCCCAGATTGCTTCAATGGGTGAATGGTTTAAAAAACGGAGGTATATCCATACCATGAAATACTACTCGGCAATAAAAAGGAATGAACTATTGATATACCCAACTTGGATGAATCTCAAGGGTATTATGCTGAGTGAAAAAACTCAATTTTCCAGAGTTTCATACTATATGCTTCCAATTATGCAACATGTTTGAAATAACAAAATTATAGAGATAGAGCAGAAATCTGTGGCTGTCAGATGTTAGGGACAGGGGCTGGAGGCAGCAGGAGTGGAAGTAGGTAAGGTTACAAAAGGGCAACACTTGAGGAATGTTTGTCGTGATGGAACTGTTCTGTATCTTGATTGTGGTGATGGATTCACAAACCTATATATGTGATAAAATTGCATAGAACTAAATACACACATTCATAAATGAGTACTGCACATGCATAACTAGGGAAATCTGAATTAGATTGGTGGATTACATTAACGTCAATTTTCTGGTTGTGATTTTAAACCATAATTTTAGAAGATGTTATTAATAAGGAAAACTGGATAAAGGATACATGTGCTCGTGTACGAGTGCATATGAGTCTACAATTATCTCAGTTTTAAAATTTTAATTAAAATTTTAGAAAAAATGTAACTTAATGGTTGAAGAGACTCTTGAGGTGATGAATCTAGAATTCATTAGAGAAAAAAGATACATTCATTTACATAAAATTAATAATTTTAGATGGCAAAATGTAACAGTCAAAAGTAATTGATTAGTTAATAAAAAGATACATAAAATTTGTAATACAGAGGATGCTAATTTGTATAATAGAATTCTTAAAGTTGATTTTTTTAGAAAACCAACCCAATTTTAAAACTGTGCAAAGGGTATGAATAATCCATTCACAGATTAACAAAATTAAAATGCCCAGGAAGCATATAAGAAGGTGCTCATTCGCATTAATAGAAGAATACAAATTAAAGCTAAACTCAGATCTCCTTTCTTACACTCTTATGATTGGCAAAAAGTGTCAAGTGTGATAATATTTAGCTCTGAAGTGGATGTGGGGCTTGGTGAAAACAAGTATCATTACGTGTGTGTGTGTGTGTGTATAAAATAATCAGGTAATGTTATACTCTAAAACCATAGAGACTCTTCTACCCAGCAACCTATGACTGGGACTTTATCCAAAAGAAGTAAGAATGTTTATTGTAATCTTGTGAGTAGTAAAAAAAAAAAAAAAAAAAAAAAAAAAAAACAAAGTAGAAACAAAGTAAATGTTAATAAGTAGGGAAATGCTTGAATTAATTGAGGTATAGCAATATCATGGGATATTTTGTGGCTATTAAAAACAGTGAGCACTTTACCTGGTTCTTGTGAAAAAAAAATAAAAAAGAGTGTGCACTTTATCAATTGACTTGGAGGAATTGCCAAGAGAGCAAAGCAAGTTGCAGATACAACTCAGGTTATAACAATAGCTACCTGGGATTTCCTAAAAACAGGAACAGTTGTAGCAAAACATTTGTAATCTCTTGGTTTATAGACCAAATGAGAAGCTTCAAGTATAGGAAATGTCTGGTTTGCAATGGTTGGTTTAGCAGCACGTACTCATATTTCTACTTTCCTAGAAAATGATTCTCACCCCTAGATAAATTATACAGATGGCATAACTGAGCATATTTATGAGACATGCCACTCTGCTGGTGTTGGACTTCCCGTGGCAGAGCTGAGGAAATCCACTTACTAGCTGTGTGACCCTGGGCTAGATATGTATGTAACCTCTCATGTATAAAATGGAGACAGCAGCAGTACCTATCTCATAGGGTTGTTCTGAGGATTAAATGGGTTAATACGTGTAACATGCTTAGAATTATGCCTGTAAGTGCCTGTGAACAGTATACTTAGATAATAGAATTGTGCCTGTGTACAGTAAGTACTTAATAAATGTTGATATCTGTTTTATTATTATTTCCATCCAGACTATTAAAATAGGCTCTTTACTCAATCTCCTTGTATCAATCTCTCCTTCTTTCAGTCTACTGTCATACCTGGTAGGGTCTGTGTAATGATGATGATATCATCAAGAGAAAAGAGAACAGCAGCTACAGACTCCAGGGAAGACCCTGGATCCCTACAGCAAAGCCCTGCTTTGTCTGATTGTCCATTTAACTGATACTCTTTCCTTTCTATTTCCTATTTTGAGGACTGTTTTATCAGATTTATAATGTATACAGTATAATAAAAGAAAGAAAGGACTCTGAGGGTGAAGCATTAAGGGAAGGGGTATAGCTCCAATTTAACAAACATGGACTGATAAAGAGAAAGATAGTACAAATGATCTATAACATAAGCTCCTGAAGTGGGAATTGGGAATTTCGGAAAGCACAACAGAGGTGAGGTCTGCAGCTTTAAAACTTTTCCCCATGCTCCTGATCTCCTAGGCAACCATGACCCCCACCCTCTGGGATGTATTATGAGATTAGCATGGTGGTTTCCATGATGGAACTGGGAAAGGTTCTTGTGTTGCATGTCTGACTCTTCCTCAGTGGTCTATGTGGGCAGATTTGCTCTTTGAATGTATACAGGGACAAAAATTTACCCTTCCCCCTATTCATATTAGTTTTGGCACTTACCAATGTCCTGAAGGTCAAGGGACCCACAGTATGACAGACAAAAATACAGTTTCTTGGTCTTTAAAAACTAAAGAAAAGGCCATACATGGTGGCTCACGCCTGTAATCCTAGCACTCTGGGAGTCCAAGACAGGAGGATCACTTGAGGTCAGGAGTTGGAGATCAGCCTGAGCAAGAGCAAGACCCCGTTTCTACTAAAAATAGAAAAAATTAGCCAGGTGTGGGCACACATGCCTGTAGTCCCCGCTACTCTGGAGGCTGAGGCAGGAAAATTGCTTGAGCCCGGGAATTGGAGGCTGCAGTGAGCTATGATGGTGATGTCATGACACTCTAGCCAGGGCAAAAGAGCAAGACTCTGTCTCCCCTCGCCACCCCCCAAAAAATCTGTTTTCTGCAGATGGCTGAAGTGCTTAGAGGGGAAGGCCCTATTCTTCATCCTGGCCAGTGTTGACTATTGCATTTGTTAAAATCTTTTGTAATTCCATAAATAATAAAGTATTCTAAGCATGTTACACGTATTAACCCATTTAATCCTCAGAACAACCCTATGAGATAGGTACTACGAGAGGTTACATACGTATCTAGCCCAGGGTCACACAGCTAGTAAGTGGATTTCCCCAGGTCTGCCACGGGTAATAATAAAGTATTATTTATGGAATTACAAAAATTACATGTCACTGTTTGTCTTTTTAAAAATTACTTCTGAAATTAAACATTTTCTCCCACTTTTTTTATAATTGGCTTTTTCATTGAAATGTCTGTTTGTGTCCTTTATTTTTCTACTGGAGTTTTATGTTCTAAATAACTTTATTATTATCTCTTCTTCATCAAACTAATATGTCATCATTGAGAATTTGAAAAACTCACAAATGCATGAGCTATGGGAAAAAATAAGTCATGATCACTCACTATTATTTTGTTGGATTTTTATGGTGTTTTTCCAATATTTTCTCTATTTACAGGTAGTTCAGATAATTATACATACATGGAGCCACACACATAATGAAGTAGTGGTCATATTTTATAGATTTCTAAGTAATATTTTGAATTAATGAACATTTTTTCATGTCGTGAAAAATTCTTCCAGAACAATATTTCTTAATGGTTGTCAAATAATTCACCTACCAAAGATCCATATACTATCATTTATTTACTCACTCTCTTATTACACATTTAGCTCTTTATATTTCCCTATTATTAATAAAGTACAATGACTATCTTTGTATATAATTCTTTGGGCATGTACTTTAATTTGTAAACTTAGCTATATAATAAGGATATTAACTATAATGTATATTGCAAACATTTTTCAATTTTATCATTGTTTTCTTACTGAAATTTACTGAATTTACTGAAAAGGTAATATGTTACATATATCAAAAACCAAAAATAAAGGAAGGTATAAAGTGAAAAGTAATCCTCCCAACTTAATCTCCCATCTGCCCAGTTCCCATCCACCACCCTCACACACACAGTTAAATACTGTTACTCATTTCTTCCGTTAATGTTAAGTGTGTGTGTTCAAATAAGGAGATAACTGTCCCCTCCCCATTTTCCATATAATATGTACTATACAATATGCACTTTTCTTAACATTTTTCAAGTCACTTAACGATATATCTTTACATTTCATGCAATGGACTGAAAAAAAAACCAATATATCTTGTATCTGGTCTTTCTATGTCAGTATATAAAACACACACCCACACACTTTCACGCTCTTCACCATTGGGAATCTTCTGGATGATCCTGTATATGGTTTTACAAGCTATATTTGACAAGAGAAGAAACTTTGGCTCAGAAAGCTGAAGTGACTTACTTGCCTAAGGCCATATAATAAGAGGCACAGTTGAGGTTCAAACATAGGCCTGCCAGACTCCAAACTGGAACTCTTTTCAACATCCCCCACGTGCTTTATCCCTTTGTCACTTTGACTCCTGGCTCAGGAACAGAAGAATTATACCAATCAGAAAATTTGCCGTCTCCCTCAAACTTTATGAGTACTGACTTCTAAGGTAGTTCAAAATGCGTTTCTTTCCCACCTATAGTATCTTCCTTTCTATATCCATGGAGAAACTAGAATGTGGAAACTCAAAATTATATGTGCAAGATGGGAGATGGGATGGAGAAGTGACAATAAGGATACAGCTGGAGGCCCATTGTACCTTGCTGGTAAGATGACACAATAAAATAATAATGGTTAAAATTCATTGAGCTTTTACAGTGGTCAAGGACTTGGCTAAATGTTTTCCAGGCATTAGTTCATTGCAACAGCTTGATGAAGTAGGTACTGTCATCATGCCCTCATTATAGATGAGGAAACTGAGGCTTGAGAGATTAAATTACTTGCTCAGATCAGCCAAAAATTAGGTGAAGCTGGGATGTTTTGTACAAAGATCTTTGTTCTGGGCATCAGGAAGTTTTTGTGATTACTGCTGCTAGTTTACAGTTTAATACAAGTGGCTGCCCCTCTTCCTGCTTCAGTGTCCCAATCTGCAAACTGTTTCCTTCTGTGACTTCTGAGACTCTGAGGTCACTGGGGGTGGAATTTGGAATTTGGAGGGGAGGTCAAGCATGGATAGGACTGGAAGAGAACACAAAATTTATTTGCTCAAGACACTGGCCTCAGCTGCACCTCCATATGTATGCTTTTGCCCTGCTTCACCCCTTCCCACTTATTCTCCAGCTCACAGAACCGATTCTCTTCATTTCCCCAGTTGCAGATCTAAGTTAAGTGCCCTAGGAACTTGACACACTCAGAAAACAAAGGAAAACCCAAGGGAATACTACTTTTGGGACCACTACCTCAGCTTTTCTGGGCTTCTGCCATCTGTCACAGTTTAAGAGTTGGAGAGAGCCACCCATGACAGCTAGAGGCTATGTCAAGGAAGCAGTATTCTGGTAAGGCTCTGTGTTTACCAGGAGGGTTTGGTTACTTCCTCTGGTGTCAAGTTGGACTTCCCCAGGAATTAGTTACCATGGTTCTTGGGCTGGCGTCAGACTCCAGAGCATGGAGCCAATCAAATACCATGTGTCCTGTAAAGAGTTGTTTTTTTATTTTTTTTATTCAGGATATTATGGGGGTACAAACATTTTGGTTATATGAAATGCAATTGCCTAGCTCAAGCCAGGGCCATAAGCATGTCCTTCCCCCATACAATGCATGCCATCTCCATTAGCTGTGGGTTTATTCACCCCACCTGCTCTAGCCCCCGCCCCTCCACCTGACAGGCACCCAGTGAGTATTACCACCATGTGAGCACCTTAGTGTTGATCAGTTAGTACCAGTTTGATGGCGAGTACATGTGGTGCTTATTCTTCCATTCTTGTGATGCTTCACTTTGAAGGATGGGCTCAAGCTCTAGCCAGGATAATATAAGAGGTGCCAGATCACCATTGTTTTTTGTGGCTGAGTAGTACTCCATGGTATACATTTACCACATTTTATTAAATCCGCTCATGGACTGATGGGCATTTGGGTTGTCCTGTAGAGTTTTAAGTTTACCGGTGGCAGCATTTCTGGCACAGACTTGTTTCCTTGGGGCTCCTTAAGCCTTTTATTAATGCACCCTGAGATTCTCCCATGTTTTGGCTCCTCAGGAAGCCTGGCAATAGTGTGCAAGGTATGGGATCAGGAGAGAAATATTTGGCAGCTTTGGGGATCTGTGTTTCCACTGGTGACATATGGCTTAAAAGAGCTGTGTAAGAGTTCCCTGAAGCTGACCTCTCTGAAGCCCTAAGGAGCTCTGGCCTGGGCTTCAGGGAATCTGAGACCCAGACTATTCTCAGCCACTAACTCCCTGTGTGACCGTGGGCGGATAACTTTACCTCTCTGAGCATCTCAGTTTTCTAAAACCTCTTCCAGCTCAAACATTCTGTAATTCATGAAAGCTGAATAGTACCAGAAATTGTTCTGCTCAGGGTATTAACGGTTTGAGCAGAAATGAATAGGCTGAGTAAAGTGTGACCTTTCCAGGGGACATAAAATGTTTTCCCAATTAAATGCGCGTTTCCTAAACCAGTTCTCAATTAGTAGAGCCAGTATGAGTCAGCCTTGTGATAGGGCCACATTCTTACCTGTCCGTAGCAAAGCAGGAGTACGGTGCTCAGAACTGAGTGTCACACTTTAGAGGAGGACACACCAAGGCTGGAGCTATTTCAGGGCCATGACCAGGATGATGAGGGAACTCTGAATTATGCCACGTGAGGAAGAGAAGGGCCTGGGGAAGAATAACCAGAAGAAGACTTCCAGGAAGGTCTGGGCCCGTTTTTTGACTCCTGTGGGGAAGAGGGTATATTAGTCATTTTCTGTTGCTTATAAGAGAATACCAGAAACTGGGTAATGTATAAAGAAAAGAAAGTTATTTCTTAGTTACAGAGACTGAGAAGTCCAAGGTCAAGGGGCTGCATCTGGTGAGAGCCTTCTAGCTGGGGGGGACTCTGCAAAATCCCAACGCAGAGCACGGCATCACATGGTGAGTCCTGCTTGCTCAAGTCCCTCTTCCTTTTCTCATAAAGCTACCAGTTCTATTCTCATAATAACCCATTAATCCATAAATGGATTAACCCATTCATCATGACAGACCCATCATGAGCCAATCACCTCTTAAAGGCCCTACCTTTCAATATTGCCACATTGGGTATTAAGTTTCCAACCACAGCAGAGGGGTCTTGTGGGGAAAAGGGGTGACTTCAAACCTGATTCAACAGCTATACTGCCATTCAGTAGAAAGATATTACCAAAGGACAGATTTCACAGTAAAAGTTTAGGAAAAATTTCAAAGTAAAACTTAAGTCTTTTGTGGAATGAACAGATTACAGAATGGTAAACCAGAAGACAAGGATCTGCATTCCAGCTGGAAGAAGGTTTGGAGAAAAGCCTGGGTCTGTCTAAGGGCATGGTCCTTGCACTGATGTTTGACTTCTAGGGAGAAATACAACTGAATTTCTGTAAATGTTTGGTGCACCAGGCAGCAATGGAGAGTATTGTAACAGAGTAAGTTACTTAAGTATGTATGGGCTTCCTGATGAGACTTCAATTAATACTCCTGAAACTTTGGGAGGATAGAGCTAGAGGTCCTAAAATACTGCATGGGAATGAAATAAGAGAGATATTATATTTTCGGGAACCTCTCCAAAATTCCAATAATATAAACTTCCATGTTTAACTTACGGGTTTAATTTCCATATCTGAAATATCATTAATTCTTAGAGCAAGGCATGCTACTTCACCGTTAGTACTAAAGTGCTCACCAAAACATATCAAAGAGAAAATCCTGAATAATTGTGTCTCAGTGGTATCCAGTGAAATATAATAATCTCTTGGGCCACTTAGGTAGTCCTTTCACCAGAAGCAGGTATCACAGTATGTCCTTGTAGTTCTTATTTAGTGTAGCTGTCATTAGTTTTATGTCCAAAACATAAAATTTATGTATGGCCTTTCCAGCCTAGATAGAGAGATCACCTGCTGTCATACTGCAGATCTGCTTGACTTCTATACAAGGCCTTCCTGGGAGACCCTAGAGATTTTAGTTGAGCTGTTCCACATGGAGGCCTATGTTTTGCCTATGTTCACATCAATTTAGCTCTAAGCAGGACAGAATGATCACAGAGTTTCCATAAAGAGAATATCCTAGGGAAGGACCACATCTTGTAGGTTCTAGGACTCAGGATACTGAGATAGCCTCGTGTCACTCAGATGCCTAGAACATAGGACATGGTAAACGTGATAGCCTGAGAAAAGGAAGCTTACTTGGCTTGGTATGACTTCATTCTGCAACTGTTGAAACTGCTTTAGGTTGCAGTGACCAAATGTACTGTCACTGAATTTCAGGCCTGTATTAGGCAGTGCAGGCTGCTATAAGAAATCAGACTAGGTGGCTTATAAACAACAGAAATTTATTTCTCACAGTTTTGGAGGCTGGAAGTCAAAGATCAGGGTGTCAGCATGGTCAGGTTCTGGCAGGGACCCTCTTCCAAGACGCAGACTGCCAACTTCTTGTTGTATACTCACATGGTAGAGAGAGAGATAGCTATTAATAGCTCTCTGGCCTCTTCTTATAAAGGTAATAATCCCATTCATGAGGGTGCCACCCTTATGATCTAATTATCTCCCAAAGACCCCACCTCCAAATACCATCACAATTGGGATTAAGTTTCAACATGAAGTACGAAGGAATACATTCAATCCATAACAAAGCCTCACCGAAGTATTGCTCCTTAGTCACTTAGAAAATCTTTGTTTGATTTCACTTTTTATGAGAACTGGGTAGTTATTCAGAATGTTATGGAGAGATATATATTAGCTCTTGCCCAGAGCTGTGGTGTGGGATAGTTAACCCTATGAAAAAGGAGAACTTAGAATGGAAGCCAGATGCCCCAATACTCCAAGTCCATGAGCTACATATCTCTGAAGATAAGAAACAGTAAAAAAGATGAAAGGGTCATCCCAACACAGAGTCAAAGTGAAATTCACACCATATCTATGACTCAGGAGACAAGCAGCTAAGTCCTACAACTAGAATGAGGATAGGCCAGAGATAAGCTGACCCTAGCTTTGCATTGGGTGAATACTCCAGCTTGTCCTGAACGGCAGAGCTTAAGGATACAAAATAGAAAGGAAACACACCTGAAGTGATTCAAAGCCAGTGAGAAATATAAAACTATTCATATTCACTTTCCACTAAGCTGAGTAAAGGACATTTCCCAGGTAGTTCAAGGAAAGGTAGAGAAGCAAGCATTTTTAAGAGAAATGACCTCTGTGCTTCTGCTATGGTAGTTGGTGCAAACTAGGACATGCTGCAGATAAAACATGTACAAAGGCAAAGATTGGGAGGAACAGGTCATACTGGACAGGCTGGAAGAAGGTGCTGAAGAAGTTTGGTAGATTTGCATGGGTAGAGAAAACAAGAGATGGATGGCCACAAGGACGATATTGCTGTTTTCTAAAAGGGACCCAGTAGATAGTCTCACAGCTTCTTTTTCTGGCGGGCAATATGGATGCGCTACGATGGAAGATACCTGCCATCACCAAGCTAATAATCTCAACTGGAGCTAGTAACTGTATTTCTGTTCAGATGGTGAGCTGTACAACAAGAATTTAGCATTGACCAGACAGATACACCAGCAATGCTACTGGTGGAAAGAGTACCAATATACATATTATTTGAAGATAGGATTGGCAAATATGACAATAAAATATTTGTAAGCAATTTAAAATAATTTTTAGTTGACAATCACATATATTTACAGCGCACAATGTAAGGTTTTGATATACATATATACAAAAAGGAACGATTAAATGAAGCCAATTAACATATACATCAACATGCAAACTTATCTTTTTGATACTGACAACATTTAAAAACTACTTTTTGCGAATTTGAAATATACAGTACAGCAGCATTAACTATAGGCACCATGTTGTACAATGGATCATTAAACAAATTATTCATCCTAACTGAAATTTTGTACCCTTTGCCCAATATTTTCCCTTTTACCAATCACTGACATTAACCCCCAGCTTCAGGTGACAACCATTCTATTCTCTATCTACTTCTGTAAGATCAATTTTCTAAAATTCCAGATATAAGTGAATTCATGAAGTATTTGTTTTTTTTATGCCTGTCTTACTTCAACTGTAATACAGTTCTCCATATTCACTCATGTTGTTGTAAAGGACAAAACTTTCTCCCATATTAATGAAAAATAATATTATATTGAATGTATAAATACTACATATTGTTGATCCAATCATTCCCTGATGAACACTTACGTGGCTTTCAAAGAAACGCTTCCATGAAATGTTGGCACACATAAGGGGTGAGCAGGCTTAGAAAGCCATCCCATGTTGCCATCAAAAGCTAGGCAAAAAAGAAAAAAAAAATATCTGTGGCTGTGGGCATGTATGATGTAGCTCAACCACCCCAGAAGGTTTTATTAAAAGGATAAGCTGATTACAGGTTGACTAGGGCAGAGTGAGTGAAGGGGATCAGGGCAAAGTGTTGGTGGGTGAAGCCAGAGAGTTAGCCAGGGATTAAATCCTGTAGGGTCTTACCAGCCAAGGACTGACT
>VBSM01000568.1:1558437-1574920 GCA_008086735.1 Cheirogaleus medius
CTTTTCCTGCGTTTTGTGTCTCAGGCTGCTTCTCTGAAGTTTCACAACACTGTTCTTGTGGGGGAGCGATCCACTTGTATGCAGACATCCGAATTCTTCACCTCTTTCTCAGGGAGCAGAGAGTTCGGAGGTCACCTCTGCTCTGCCATTATCCCCTGGGCTTTTAATAATATTACCTTTTAATATTTTACCTCAAGGTAGAAATTCTGATCTCATGACAACATTCATTCATAGCTCCTTTACATAGTTAATGATACTGACTGTCAAGATTATCTCTAATTTTTAATAGAATCGTGGAAAAAATAAAACATCAAAGTCTCCAAACCACGAGGTTTGGGTAAGACAGTATATAACTTTAATAAGTATTTATTCATTTGAAAAGGAGAAAATGTTATCTGATTCTATTGCAGTCTCTGTAAACATTCTGCTATTTTTTAATCACTTGATAACTGATACATAACATTCTGTTTTTAGTTTTCACTTTCGTAATTTTTTAGAATTCAGGTAGTGTTGTATTTGACCTGTTAAGACAAAATAAAGATGGTAGGTTGATATTCATCTGGCTTAAAGATGGTATAGATTAATGAACCATACTACCAAAAATAATACCACCAACATTTCCAAATTTCTAGACAAGAGTACTTTTACAGAAACATTCTGAAGACTCCCATTTACAAATCTAAAAAAAAAAAAAATTGTGCCATAATGCATTTACCTTCTTGTTGGTTTCATTCAAATTTTAATTTTTCATATTACCAAATGCAATTGTTTTATTTTAATAATATCTAAACTATGGTAAGTCCAAATTCATCTCAGTATATTTGATACAGTATAACTGGCCTTATACGTTTTGGTTGAAACACTATTTACTTCTTTCAGTTGCAATATTTTTCCTTAATTAGGATTCTTATACTGTTTTTTGGTGTACCTTTCTCAAGGGTGTTGATATTAACAGTTAATTTATTTAAAATGGCACACGTAATTTCTTAAACCAATGTTAGAGTAACTAAAAAATAATTTTCCATATGACTTTTACCATAAGAAAGTGTGTGGTTTTGCTTCTTTCTTCTCTTCAGTGAGAAACTTTAGCCTGAAAACAAAATTCAACAGTGGCACAAAAATTATTTCTAAATATCGTTCCTCTCAAGACTCAGAGATTCTGTAATGGTAACCATTTACTGTCCTGGAACTGTTGATGACAAATGAACACCTAGCTATTTTGTCATATTTTCTTTATTATTCTAATATGGGTACCTTTTGTCCATCAAGATAAAAACTAAGAAAAATAAAAGTTATTAAAACATGGAGAAATAATAAAACCAGTCACAATTAATTTTACTCCTTATCACCGTCTAGTTAATTGGATTATTTTATTTCAATGTTTTGGAAATCTTAATTCTGTTAATTAATTCTAAATTCAATGAGAGACTTAAAATCTGTGCTCTTACTCCATTTCAGTAGACATTTCCTTTTTCTTCTGTAAGCATAAAAATGTTTGCTCAAATTTTATAAAAAGATTGCTCACAATTGAAAATGTTAACTTAGGCCCAGAATGAGCATTTAACTTTAAGTTTTGTCTTTTTGTCATTTCTTCTGAGATGGTCAGTGAAAATCAGAGTTTTTCTCAACTACACTTGTCACTTTTTGAATACCTAAAGCAAGATGTGTATTCAGTTTTCCTTGCCAGATTTGAATTCTTCATCATTTTAGAACCAAGCACAGCTTTTTAAAATCAAAATATGAATCTATTCATTTAACTTGTGCAATAAGTAGCATGTATTAATACATTCATGGGCCTGCCTAAGATATTTTTTGATGCAATTTTATACTCCTTCATGATTATCTCTTATTCTTTTTTAAAGATTTTTTCCTGTTTTTTTATTTCAAAATATTATGGGGGTACAAATATTTTTGGTTACATGTATCAATTTGTTATGCTTTAGTCAGGTTTATAAGTGCACCCATCACCCAGATAGTGTTCATTGTACCAGTTAGGTAGGTTTTCTCCCACTTCCTCCTTTCCCCATCCCCCTGCTTGATTTCTGCTGTGTTTTACCTCCCTCTGTGCACATGTGTGCTCATTAGTTAGTTCCAACATAATAGCGAGCACATGTGTTTGTTTGTCCATTCTTTAGATACTGCACTTAGGATAATGGTATCCAGTTCCATCCAAATTGTTGCAAAAGGACTAATTCATCCTTCTTCGTGGCTGTGTAGTATTCCATAGCATACATATACTACATTTTATTAATCCACTCATGAATTGATGGGTACTTAGTTTGATTACACACCTGTGCAATTTTGATTTGTGCTGCAATAAACATTCACGTGCATGTGTCTTTTTTATAAAGTGACTTATTTTCCTTTGGGTAAATACCCAATGGTCAGATTGCTGGATGAAATGGTAGGTCTACTTTTAGTTCTTTGAGAAATCTGCATACTGTTTTCCATAGAGGTTGTACTATTTGCAGTCCCACCAACAGTGTATAAGCATTCCTTTCTGTCTGCATCCACACCAGCATCTATTGTTTTTGGACTTTTTAATAAAAGCTATTCTAACAGGGACAAGGTGATATCTCATTGTAGTTTTATTAAATAATTTGAATTTCCCTTATGATTAGCGATGTTGAGCAGTTTTCACATGTTTATTGGCCATTTGTTTATCTTCTTTTCAAAGGCTTCTGTTCATGTCTTTTGCCCACTTTTTAATGGGGTTGTTTGATGTTTTCTTGCTGATTTGCTTGAGTTCTTTGTAGATTCTGGTTATTAGCCCTTTATTTGATGTATAGCTTTGAATATTTTCTCCCATTGTATAGATTGTTCATTTGCTATGTTGATTATATCCTTGGCTATGCAGATACTTTTTAATTCAATCAAGTCCAATTTATTAATTTTTGTTGTTGCTGTGATTGCCATTGGGTCTTGTTCACAAATTCTTTGCCTAGGCTGATGTCTAGAAGAGTTTCTCCAACATTTTCTTCTGTAGTTCTTATGGTTTCTTGCCTTACATTTAAGTCTATCATGCATCTTCAATTAATTTTTGTGAGTGGTAAGAGATATGGATCCTGTTTCATTCTTCTGTATATGGCTATCCAATTTCCCACCACTGTTTATTGAATAGGGGTCCTTTTCTTCATTCTTTCTACAATTTCCTTAATGGGCATCATTGAGTTGTGCTTCCTGAAGATGAAATGTTCCTAAGGTAACTACCTGGCCCTATGCCATTAGGCACTGCCTAGAAAAGACAATCTCTTCTCAAAAGGTTCTTCCAACAGACCTTTCACCCAGTACAAAGACTTTATCTACACTTTCTAGTTTCTTAGGATGCTTTTGACATCTAAAAGTTCCACTTCATGGCTGCATAATAACTTGGGTCACTAGCTACAATAATAAGGACATAGAATCTTTTCTTTCTTTTTTATTTCAGCATATTGTGGGGGTACAAATGTTTAGGTTATGTATATTGCCCTTGCCCCACCCGAGTCAGAGCTTCAAGTGTGTCTGTCCTCCAGATGGTGCACACTGTACCCATTAGGTGTGTATATACCCATCCCCTCCTCCCCCCTCCCATCTGCCCGACACCTGATGAATGTTATTACTATATGTGCACTTAAGTGTTGATCATTTAATACCAATTTTATGGTGAATACATGTGGTGCTTGTTTTTCCATTCTTGCAGTAATTCAATTTGTAGAATGGGTTCCAGCTCTATCCAGGATAACACAAGAGGTGCTATATCACCATTGTTTTCTGTGGCTGAATAGAACTCCATGGTATACATATACCGCATTTTATTAATCCCTTCATGTATTCATGGGCACTTGGGTTGTTTCCACAACTTTCCAGTTGTTTTAGACAATTCATTAGATTGTTTGTTTGTGATCTTTCTGTCTTTTGTATGTAGGCATTTATGGACATAAATTTTCCTCTCAGGACTGCTTTAGCTGTATCCAACAGAGTTTGATAACTCATGTCTTCTTTGTCTTTTAGTTCAAAGAATCTTCTGATTTCTATCTTGATTTCCTCCTTAATGAAATAATCGTTCAGCAGAAGGTTGTTAGTTTCCATGACTTGTGTAGAGATGAGAGTTTCTGTTGGAGTTGATCTCTAATTTTATTCCACCATGGTCTGAGAAGATGCATGGTATAATTTCTATTTCTTTAAATTTGTTGACACGTGATTTGTGACCTCGGATATGGTCAATCTTAGAGAATGTCCCATGAGCTGATGAGAAAAATGTAACAAGTGTGCCCATTCCCCAGAGAAAACACACTGTACCTATCAGGTGTGAATTTACCCATCTCCTCCTCCCCACTCCCACCTGCCTGACACCAATGAATGTTACTTCCGTATGTGCACATAAGTGTTGATTGATTAGTATCAATTTAATGGTGAGTACATATGGTGCTTGTTTTTTTTATTCTTGTGATACTTCACTTCAAAGAATGGGCTCCAGCTACTCCATCCAGGATAATACAAGAGGTATTAGTTTACCATTTGTTTTTATGGCTGAGTAGTACTCCATGGTGTGTGTGTGTGTGTGTGTGTGTGTGTATACACCACATTGTATTAATCCACTCATGTATTGATCTTTACTGGGGTTGTTTCTACAACTTTGCAATCATGAATTGTGCTGCTATAAACATTTCAGTACAGATGTCTTTTTTATAGATTTTTTTCCCCTTGGGTAAATACTCAGTAGAGGAACTGCTGGATCAAATGGTAGTTCTACTTTTGGTTCTTTGTGGTATCTCCATATTACTTTCCATAGAGGTTGTACTAGTTTGCAGTCCCACCAGCAGTGTAAGAGGGTTCCTATCTCTCCACAACCACACCAACATTTGTTATTTTGGGACTTTTTGGTAAGAGCCAATCTCACTAGAGTTAAGTGATACCTCATTGTGGTTTTGATTTGCATTTCCCTGATGATTACAGATGTTGAGCATTTTTTCATATGTTTATTGCACATTAGTCTGTCTTCTTTTGAAAAGTTTCTGTTCATGTGTTTTGTCCACTTTTTAATGGGGTTGTTTGGTTTTTTCCTTGATGATTTTCCTGAGTTCTATATAGATTTTAATTATCAGCCCTTAATTGGATGTGTAGCATGTAAATATTTTCTCCCATTCTGTAGGTTATCTATTTGCTCTGATGATAGTTTTTTTTGGCTATGAAAAAGCTTTTTAATTTGAATACATTCCATTTATTTATTTTTGTTGTTGCTGTGATTGCTTTTGGGATCTTATTCATAAATTCTTTGCCTAGGCTGATGTCTATAAGAGTTTTTCCAACATTTTCTTCCAGAATTCTTATGGTTCAATGCCTTAGGTTTAAGTCTGTTATCCATCATGAGTTGATTTTTGTGAGAGGTGAGAGGTGTGAATCCTGTTTCAGTCTTCTACATGCGGCTATCCAGTTTTCCCAGCATCATTTACTGAATAAGGATTGTTTTCCCCAGTGTGTGTTTTTTTCTGCTTTGTCAAAGATCAGATGGCTATATGAGGATGGTTTTATATTTGGGTTCTCATTCCTGTTTCATTGGTCTGTATCTGTTCTTGTGACAGTACCATGCTCTTGTGGTTAGTGTAGCCTTGTGGTATAGCTTGAAGTCTGGTAAATTGATGCCTCCCAATTTGTTCTTTATGCTTAAGGTTTCTTTGGCTATATGGGGTCCTCTCTGGTTCCATGCAAAGCATAGAATTATTTTTCCTAGATCTGTGAAAAATTATGTTGGTATTTTAATATAGATTGCATTGAATCTGTAGATCACTTTAGGTAGTATAGGCATTTTAACAATATTTATTCTGCCAATCCATGAGCATGGTATGATTTTCCATATGTTTATGTCCTCTGAAATTTCCTTCCTCAGTGTTTTGTAGTTCTTCCTATATAGGTTTCTCACCTCCTTAATTAAATGTATTCCTAATTATTTTATTATCTTTGATGTTATTGTGAAAGGTATTGCAACTTTGATTTGATTCTCAGCTTGACTGTTACTGGGGTATATGAAAGCTACCGATTTTTTGCGTTGTTTTTGTACTGAGGCTTTGCTGAATTTATTGATTGATGCCAGGAGCCTCTTTGTTGAATCTTTAGGGTATTTTAGACATAATATCATATGGTCACTGAAAAGTGACACCTTGACCTCTTCTTTTTCCATTGGATACTCTTCATTTCCTTTTCTCCTGTGATTGTTCTGGCTAGGACTTCCACCACTATGGTGAATAGAAGTGGTCATAGTGGGAAATGTTGTCTGGTTCCAGTTCTAAGTGGCAATGCTTTCAATTTTTCCCCATTCAGTATGATGTTGGCTGGAGTTTGTCATGTATGTCTTTAATAATTTTGAGGTATGTCCCATCTATGTCAATTATGTTTTTTTAATTATTATTATTTTTTAAATTCAGGATAGTATGGGGGTACAGACATTTTGGTAACATGAAAAGCATTTGCTTCCCTCAAGCCAGGGCCACAAGTGTGTCTTTCCCCAACACAGTGTGCCCCATCTCCATCAGCAAATTTTGTTAAGAGTTCCTATAATAAATGGGTGCTGAATTCTGTCAAATGCCTTTTCTACATATATTGAAAAAATCACATGGTCTTTGGTTTTGCTTTTATTTATATGCTGAATTACATTTATAGATTTGCATGTGTTGAAACATCCTTGCATGTCTGAGATGAATCCCACCTGGTCCTAATGTATTATTTTTTTCATATGCACTTGAATTCAGTTTGCATAGGTTTTATTGAGAATTTTTGCATCCATATTCATAAGGGATATTGGTGTGTAGTTTTCTTCTTTTGTTGTGTCCTTTCCTGTCTTTGATATCAAGGTGATATTGGCTTCATAAAATGAGTTGGGGAGGATTCCTTTCTTCTCAACATTGTGGAATAGTTTCTGCAGTATAAGTACCAGTTGTATTCTCTGTAGGTTTGGTAAAATTCAGGTGTGAACCTGTCTTATCCAGGACTTTTTTGTGTTGGAAGGTTTTTTGTTGCTGCTTCAGTGTCAGTGTTTGATAGAAGTCTCTTCAGGAATTCTATTTTTTCCTGATTGAGCCTTGTGTGTTTCTAAGAATTTGTCCATTTCCTCTACATTTCCAAGTTTGGGGGCATAGAGATTTTTATAGTATTCACAGATGATGTTTTATATTTCTTTGATGTTGGTTGTGACTTCTCCTTTTTCTTTTCTAATTGAGCTTAACAATGTCCTCTCCTTTTTGCTTCTGGTCAATTCAGCAAGAGTTTTGTGAATTTTATTTATTTTTTCAAAGAACCAACTTTTAATTTCATTAATCTTCTGTATGGTTCTTTTCTTCTTCATTTTATTTATTTATTCTCTGATCTTGGTTATTTCTTTTCTTCTGCTGGGTTTAGGATTGATTTGCTCTTCCTTTCCAGTTCCTTGAGACAACGCATTATATTGTTGATTTGTAGTCTTTCTGTCTTTTTGATGTGAGCATTTAAGGCTATGAGTTTTCCTCTCAGAACTATTTTTCCTGTATCCAATAGGTTTTGATTACTTGTGTCCCCACTATTATTTGTTCAAAGACTCTTTTTATTTCCATCTGAATCTCCCCTTGACCCAACAATCATTCAGCAATAGGCTGTTTAATGTCCATGGCTCTGTGTATAGATGAGTGTTTCTATTGGAACTGATTTCTAATTTTATTCCAATGTGGTCTGAGAATATACATAGTACTATTTCTTATGTTTGAATTTCTTGAGATCTTTTTTGTGGCCTAGGATGTGACCAATTTTAGAGAAAGTTTCATGAGGTGAAGAGAAGAATGTATATTTAGTGTTATTTTGATGTTATTTTGATGGAATCTGTAGATGTCTGTCAGACCCATTTGTTCTAGAGTTCTGTTTAAACCCAATGTTTCTTTGCTTACCCTGTGTTTCAAGGATCTGTGCACTTCTATCAGTGGGGTGTTGTATTCCTCACCTATTATGGCATTGGTGTTTACCATTTTGCCTAGATCAAGTGGGATTTGCTTTATGTCTCTGGTTTTAGGTGCATAAATATTTAGGATTATTAAGTCTTCTTGTTGAATTCTTCCCTCCACCACTATATAGTGATCATCTTTGTCTTTCTTTATTATTGTTGATTTAAAGCTTATGTTATCTGATAGGAGAATCGCTATACCAGTTCTCTTTTGGTTTCTGTTTGCCTGGAATATTGTTTTCCATCCCTTCTCCTTGAGTCTGAATGATTCCTGTGTGTTAGATGCATTTTATGGAGATATCAGATACTTGGCTTGTATTTTTCCTATCCATTCAGCCACCCTATGTCCCTTCAGTGGGCAGTTCAAGCCATTCACATTTATTGAGAGAATTGATATTTGGGGTATATTTCTGTTCATCCTGTAGGGTAGACCCTTATTGTTTTGTTTTACCCCTTTAGCCATTGTATAATCTGCATTCTGGACTTTAGCTTTTGGGTGATTTTACACTGATGGGTGTCTATTGTGCTGGTCAGTGTATAATGCAGGTCTGAGTACTTCCTGCAGGGTAGGCCTGGTCTTCACAAATTCCCTCAGCAATTGCTTGTCTGAAAAAGTCTTTATTCCTCCCTCATATATGAAGCTTAGTTTTGCAGGATGCAAAATTCTAGGCTGGCCATTATTCTGTTTGAGAAAATTGAGGATGGGTCCCCAGTCCCTTCTGGCTTGTAAGGTTTCAGTTGAGAAGTCCGCAGTGAGTCTGATAGATTTTCTTTTGTAGGTTACCTCCTGTTTTCACCTTATTGCTCATAGGAGTGCCTCTTTTATGTTTACTTTTCCAGCCTAAAAACTATGTGATGTGATGATTACCTTTTCATATCAATTCTCCCAGGATTCCTGTGTGCTTCTTGTACCTGGATATCTAAATTTCTAGCTAGGACAGCGAAAAATTTTCTTCAATTATTCCTTCAAGTATATTTATCCAACCCTTGTGCATTTTCTTCTTTGCCCTCAGGGATGCCTATGATTCTTATGTTTTGCCTCTTTACATAATTCCACATTTCTTGTATGCTTTGTTCATACCTCTTGTTTCTGTGTTCTTTTTCATCGGCTGATTTGTTCAGCTCATAGATGTTATCTTCAAACTCTGAGATTCTTTCTTCTGCATGATCCAGCCTATTCTTAAGGATTTCCTCTGTTTTGTAATTCCTTGAATGAATTTTTCATTTCCAGAAGTTCTGTTTGTTTTTTCTTTAATACTTCAATTTCTTTGGAGAATTCTTCATTAGTTTCCTGCATTGTTGTTGTGACTTCTTTGTGTTGGATTTCTATTTTCTCTTGTATGTCATTGAACCTTTTTACAATCCATATTTGAAATTCTTCATCTGTCATTTTAACCATTTCTTTTAGGTTGGTACCCATTGCTGAGGAGCTATTGATTTCTTTGGGGGTATCTTTTTGCTATGGTTTTTCATGTTTCCAGAGTTCTTTCACTGATTTTTTCTCATCTGGCTTCTTGGTCAAGAACTGGGGTGCTAGGGCTGATTTATGACTGTCTCCAATTCCTCAAAGATCTTTCCTTGACTGTGCTTGGGAGAGGAGTGCTGGTCCTGAATTGTCTTTGTGGTGTTTTAGCAGGTTTGATGAACCTGTTGTCTTCACCTCTTCCCAATAGTATAGCTAGTTTTCCACCGAGTCCTCCCCCCACCCCCCCGCTTAAGCTCTGAGCTGGTGGATTGTAGTTGTGGGTATGAATCCATTGCTCCCTAATAGCTTGCGATGGAAGGCAGTATGTTTAGCTATGGGGTTGTTCTCACTGTTGTTGATTATAGTTTGTGGGGAGCAGCCAGTTACTGAGGTAATCTATTGTGCCTGTGGTAGGCTCTGATCCCCCAGTTGTGGTATACAAATGCCCCAAGTTTTGGGAGAGGCCTTGTAGCTCTCAGGGGTTGCTTGGTCCCTGCTCTCCCCTGAGGTAGAGGGTGGAGCAAGATAGATCATATCTGGGGTGTAAGAGCCTGGGTATGGGGCTTTGCTGAGACTCTTTGGGGCTCAGAGTTTGTTATCTGGTCCCTAGGGAGAGCTGCTGATACGGAGTTCAGGGCTATCTCTCCAATCTTGGAGGGCTGCTCCTGATGGGAGGGGTCTATTTGTGTGATTGCTGAGGCCCATAGCCAGGCTTTTTCCATCCCAATCCACAAGCCCAGGCCCTTTCCCCTCTGATCAGTCCACCTGTGTTCCCTCTCTGCCCAAGACAGGCTCTCAAGCTACTCACAATTCATGTATCTGACCCACTGAAATGCATCTTAGTGTGACACTGGCCAATAGGGTGATCTCCAATCATGCACTCCTTTTACTTTACTAAACCCCAAGGTGAGTCAGGTGGGCCTCTCTATCCACGGAAGTCTCTACCAGGGGGATGCTCCCACCACAGGAATAGTGGCAGCTCAAGAAACTCTTGGATCAAGCTGCACTCCCTATTGAAGTAAGTGGTGGGTGGGGCAGCTAATCCATTCAGCCTGCAGTGCCCAGGCATTCGGTTACCATGGGAGCTAGCACTTATGCAAATTCAGTCTCAGTGCCACAGCCTACTTCAGTATGGCAGTTCTCCAGCAGCAGGGAGGGAGGTAGGTGATGAGGCACACTTACAGCCCCCTGCTCTCCTGTGCTCTTCCATACCCTCCTGATGGGTAAGGGCTCTGTCTTGTCGCCAGACTCTAGAACTGGGACCTCTCCCCTATGCGACCCTGCCCCACTCTCTGTGCCCTTAGTAGGTGAACATGCCAAACGCCTGTGGGCAGGAAGATGCAAACTGGCTTTCCTGACAGCTCTGGCGGGAATGCGCCCCCAGTGTTGAAAGCAGGTCATTCAGCACAGAGAACTCTAGCAAGCTGCTATGGTGGGGGAGGGGTGGGCTGCAGTCTCCCTACCCTGCTCTTGTGTCTGAGGTGCATCAGGTCCGCCCTTCTCTCTGAGCCACTGCCACTCAGATCTTCAAGACTGCACATCGGCATCCAGCTGTTTCCACTTATGGCGGAAGGCAAAGGAGAGAGACCACATGGTAAGAGAGAAGGCAAGAGAAAGAGGTGGGAGATGGCAGGCTTTTTTAGCAAACATATCTCATGGGAATTAATAGAGTGAGAACTCACTCACCCCCTTGAGTGAGGGCATAAATCTATTCATGGGGGATCTGCCTCCATGACCCAAAAACCTCAAACGCTTCCAACATTGGGGATCAAATTTCAACATGAGGTGTGGAGAGCTACAAGCCTGGAAATTTTTTTAAAAAGCTATTTATTTCCAAGATACAGTGGTTGTACAGGCATTGGGTAAACATTCCCTTTCCAAAAGGGAGAAATCAGCCAAAAGAAGAGGGTAACAGGCCCCATGCGAGTTTGAAACCCAGCAGGGCAGACCTTAAATCATTTTTTTATTTCAGCATATTATGGGGGTACAAATGTTTAGGTTATGTGTGTTGCCTTCCCCCCCCTCCCCCCAGTCACAGCTTCAAGCATGACCATCCCCCAGACGGTGCACATCTCACTCATTACGTATGTATATACCCATCTCCTCCTCTCTGCTCCCACCTGCCCGATACCCAATAAATGTTATTCCTATATGTCTACTTAGGTGTTGATCAGTAAATACCAATTTGCTGGTGAGTACATGTAGTGCTTATTTTTCCATTTTTGGGATACTTCACTTAGTAGAATGGGTTCCAGCTCTATCCAGGAAAATACAAGAGGTGCTATATCACCATTGTTTCTTATAGCTGAATAGTACTCCATGGTATACATATACCACATTTTATTAATCCACTCATGTATTGATGGGCATTTGGGTTGTTTCCACATCTTTGCAATTGTGAATTGTGCTGCTATAAACATTCGAGTGCAGACTTTAAATCTTAAAGCTCCTAAATAATCTCCTTTGACTGTATCCTAGGCACATTTGTGGGAGTGGTGGGTTCCCAAGGCCTTGGGAAGCCTTGCTCCCATAGCTTTGCTGGGTGCAGTCCACATGGTTGCTTTCACAGATTCGAGTCAAATGCCTGTGGCTCCTCTAGGATGAGGTGGTACAGTGCTAGTGGCTCTATAATTTTGGCATCTTGAAGGCGATGGCCCTGCTCTCACTGCTTCACTAGGCATTGCCCCAGTAGGTGCTCTGTGGTGGCTCTGACCCTGCTGCAGTTTTCTGCCTAGGTACCCAGGCTTTCCAATACATCCTGTGAAATCTAGGTGGAAGAAGCGATGCCCCCACAGCTCTTGCATTCTGGGTATCTGTAGACTTAGCACCACATGGATGCTGCCAAGGCAAGGCTTACTGCTTTTGCTCTGCAGAGCACTGGTTTAAGCATTACCTGGGGCTGTTCAAGTTGCAGTTGGAATCAGAGTGCTGAGATGTGGGAAGCAGCATCTCTAGGTGGCACAAGAGAGTTGCACCCCAGGCCTGGCCTCCAAAACCATTCTGTTCTAGGCTTCTGGGCCTGTGATGGGAGAAGCAGCCTCAAAGATTTCTGCTTGGGGCCTTTGGGGCCTCTTCCCCTATGTCTTAACTATTAGCACTTGGCTTCCTTTTAGTCATGCTAATGTCTATAACAAAGGGTATCTCATCTGCACCCTTGGAATCCTCCCCTGAAAATGCTCTTTCCTTCTGTACAACACGGCCAGGCTGTGAATTTTCCAATTTTTTAGGCTCTGTTTCCCTTTTAAGTATAAATGGCACCCTTTCCTTTACTGCTGTATTTGATCATAAGCTGTTAAAAAGTAACTATACCACTTCTTAAATGCTTTGCTACTTAGAAATTTCTTTCATTAGATACCCTAGGTTATCATTGTTAAGTTCAGCTTTCCACAATGCCCTAGGGCATGGTCGCAATGCAGTCAAGTTCTTTGCTATGGTGTAACAAGGGTGACCTTTGCTTCACTTTCCAATAAGATTCTCATTTTCAGCTGAGACCTTGTCAATATGACATTTACTGTCAATATTTTTATCAGCATTTTGGTTACAACCACTTAGCCATTCTCTAAGAAGTTCCAAACTTTCCCTCATCATTTTGTCTTCTGAGCCCTCTCAACTCTTCCAGCCTCTTCCCATTACGCAGCTCCTAAGCTGCTTCCACATTTTCAGATATCTTTATGGCAACAGCTTGGTTCCCAGTACCAATTTTCTGTCTTAGTCCATTTTGTGTTACTATAGAGGAATAGTTGAGGCTGGGTAACGTATAAAGATAAAAAGGTTTATTGTGCTGGCTGAAGAATTTCAAGATTGGGCATCTGCATCTGGTGGTGGCCTGACACTGCTTCCACTCAGAGTAGAAGGCAAAAAGGAGCCGGTGTGAACAGTCACAACATGGCAAGAGAGGAAGCAAGGTGGGGAGGTGCCAGGCTCTTTTTAAAAACTAGCTCTCACAGGAACTAATAGAATGAGAACTCACCCCCTGAGGGAGGGCATTAATCTATTCACTCCCTTGGAGGAATTCACTCCCTTGACCCAAAAGCCTCCAACACTGCGGATCAAATTTCAACATGAGGTTTGAAGAGGACACATAACCAAACCATAGCAGTAAATAACTTAAATACAGCTTCTTATCTATGCTTAATGTCACTGTGTATTATTCAATTATTGACTAATTACAATAGGTACTTTTACCACTTCCCAGAATGCAAAGACCTTAAAACATTTTAACTCCATTTTTTTCCCTTTCCACCTCTTAATGCTATTGTATCTGTTATATATATGCTCCAAAAAAGGCCTATGTATATTGGTCCTGTGTTGTTTACTTCTTCAGATCAGGTTGTGTTCCATTAGCTCAAAAGCCCACTGGTGATAAAATCAAATTTTTATGCATCCAATTATTTGAAATAGAGCCCAAATAAACATATTTTAAGCCATTTAGAAACTGGAAGCTTTATATACCTTATGAAACTGCACCCAACACCTACTAGACATAACTAAGATAAAGCCTGGGAATAAAAGACTCCAAGTCATTGCTGACCTTCAGAGTTCTCTGACTCAGTGATTCTCCATCATGCTTCTGAGCAACATCACCTTGACATATAAGCCTTCTCTTCAATTGTCCTTTCCCCAGGAGTTCTCTCATCCTTTCCCCATCTGGTTGCTTCCCTTCCCTTCCCCTGCACCCATAGCTTCTGGAAGGTCTCATGCTATGAGAAACTTCCCCCTCTATGCCTCTACTCTCCCTACTCCCTGAATAAAAATTTGTCAAAGTGTTACCCAAATAATGCTCATTGTGTGCCTCTGATTTCTGCCAGTGGCAGGGACCTGCCCCCAGACACGTAAGGATCCAGTGGTTGCTGAAGTAGGTCTTTTCTGGCAAACAGTTGTCCTTTTGCCACAGTAATAGTAGTTTTTATTTTAAAAAAACCACACAGCACTGGCTAGAACTGTTGGACATGGGTACTCAAAATCTCCCTAATCCCAGGAAGTATTCATGCTTTAAAGTATCCCACTCAGGAGATGACTGGCTTGGAAGGAGGATAATAAAATAGGTAATTACCCACGTAACTATTAAAACTGGCTCAGTTTTGATAGAACATGGCTCTGTCCCAGTTGTTACCCTCCAGACTATTCCCTTTTCCCATTGTAGTGGAACCTCCTCAGGCAGCAAGTAACCTCATAGATCAAGGCTTTTATGCTGTTGGTGGGCACTGACTGATATAAATTAGTTTATCTTCCTTTGTCGGTATGAGTGGCAAATATGCCACAGCCCTGGCTAAGGCAAGACACTAAGGGATATGGATGCTCATAGATTACTTAATTAAGGAAGGAATGCTGATTCCTATCATTTCATTTTTCAATTCTCCATTATGGCCTATGCTTAAAACCACTATTGGGTGGAGGCTAACTGCAGACTATAGAGTGTTAACAAGGCTGCTCCCTTTATTAGATTACCTCTACCAGATATTGTCACCTTAACAAATGCCATTCAAAATAACATGAGTAAGTAGTTTAGAGTTATAGACTTGGATAACACATTCCATTTAGTGATGATTTCAAGGAAAAGTCAACCACAATTCCTCTTCACATTGGAGGGTCAACAGTATACCTTTTCCTGATTGCTTGTGAGATACTTAAATAGCTCTGGAATTGCATGTGAGCTTTGCCAACAGGCCCTAAATGTCTGCTCCTCACGCCCACCAGAAACTCAGTTTTGGAATTATATCAATAACATACTTGTCACCGAACCTAACCAAGAGTCTGTCTCACAAAACATCATAACCATGAATAAACACTGAGAAGAGATGGGAAATTGTCCTAAATAAGGTACAAGACCCACCCCAGTCTGTTAAATTTTGGGGATACATTTGGAATTCAGAAAGGTTAACTTTTCCCAATCTGGCAAAACACAGGCTCCTAGCATTCCAACCTGTCATGTTGGTAAGATAGGCCCAACATTTGGTAGAAATGTTTGGATTCAGCCACCAGCATGTTTCTTACCTCTGATGTTTTATGGCCCCCTTCTATTGAGTTATTTGTAAGTCTTCCACTTTTCAGTGAAGACTTGAACAGTAACAGGCACTAGATAAACCAAAGGAGGCTATAATTTTGGTTCTCCCATTAGTGCACTGAGGGTAGGACTTCCAATTAGAAGTTTCAACCACCCCAAAATTTGCTTCCTGGAGCCTCTGGACTAAACGGACATATCAATGTACACTCATGGGCTTTTGGTGTAAGTAGCTTCCATACTTAGCCAAGAGGTATTCACCACTAAAGAAGAGACCCCTGGTGTCTTCCTGGACACTTATCAAAACTGAAGCCTTTACTGAGGCAGAGCAAATTACCTTATGAACTGAGATTTCTACTATGCCCTGGGTAATGTAAAATTCCTCTTGTAAAAATGGATCAGCAACAGAGGCTTCCTTATTTTTAAGGGAGTGGCGTGGGGCTTTAGGTTTTCTTTTCTAAATTAATATAGATGGTTCCTGACATACAATGGTTTGACTTATGATTTTTCAACTTTATGATGGTGCAAAACTGATAAGCATTCAGTAGAAGCCATAAAAAATTTTAATATTGACCTTCTTCCAAGCTAGTGATATGTGGTACAATAGTCTCTCATGATGCTGGGCAGCAGCAGCAAGCTTCAACTCCCAGTTAGCCATGTGATCATGAGGGTAAACAACTGATACGGTACTCTACAGTGTATTGTATTCAATAAATTACATGAAATATTCAACACTTTATTATAAAATAGGCTTTGTGTTAAATGCTGCCCAATTGTAGTTATTTCTAAAATGTTTGATAGAATTTAGCAAAAAAGCACTCTGGTCTTGGGCTTTTCTTTAATGGGAGACTTTTTATTACTGATTCAATCTCTGAGCTTTCTGTATCTGGATGTTTTTGTCTTTCTCCAGGTTTGGGAAATTTTCAGCCATTATTTCTTTAAATATGCATCCTGATCCTTTTTCTTTATCTTCTCCTTCAGAAACTTCTATTATGTGAAAATTAGTTCTCCTTATGGTGTTCCATCATATCATTAAGGCCTTCTAAATTTTTTTAAATTCTTTTTTTTTTTTTTT
>VBSM01000568.1:1584752-1595139 GCA_008086735.1 Cheirogaleus medius
ACCTCCGTGCCGCCCACCGTCTCTGAGGGCCTGAGCACCTCCGTGCAGTCCAGCACCTCTGAAGCATCAGGCACCTCCGTGCCGCCCCCCCTGGATGAGGGACCGGGCACATCCGTGCCGCCCACCGTCTCTGAGGGACCGGGCACCTCCGTGCCGCCCCCCCTTGGTGAGTGCCCGAGCACCTCCGTGCTGCCCACCGCTTCTGAGTGTTCAAGCACCTTCATGCCGCCAGCCCCCGCTAAGGGACTGAGCACTGTCATGCTGCCCACAGCCTGTGAGAAACCGAACAACTCCGTGCCATCCACCCGTGGTGAGGGACAGAGCACATTGTTGAGCTTGAGCGCTTCTGCGAACCCGAAGCCCTCCAAGTGCTCCAATGTTTTGCCAAACCCTAGCATGGCCAAGGCCTCAGCGGACTCAGACTCTGAGGGCCCCAAGGGTGCGGAAGGTCCCATGGAATTCCAGGTCATGAGAAACCGTGAAAGCCCCAACTCCATTACCATTATGGGCCTTAGCACTTCCCGGGTCGCCATTACCCTGAAGCCCCAGGACCCTATGGAACAGAATGTAGCCGAGTTGTTGCAGTTTCTCCTGGTGAAGGATCAAAGCAAGTACCCTATCCGAGAGTCTGAAATGCGACAATATATTGTTAAAGAATATCGCAGCCAGTTCCCTGAGATCCTCAGACGAGCAGCAGCTCAGTTGGAATGCATTTTTAGGTTTGAATTGAGGGAACTTGACCCTGAGGCACGCACCTACATTCTGCTCAACAAACTGGGACCTGTGCCCTTTGAAGGGTTAGAAGAGAGCCCAAATGGGCCAAAGATGGGTCTCCTGATGATGATTCTGGGGCAGATATTCCTGAGTGGCAACCAAGCCAAAGAGGCTGAGATTTGGGAAATGCTCTGGAGGATGGGAGTGCAGCGGGAGAGGAGGCTTTCCATTTTTGGGAACCCAAAGAGACTTCTCTCTGTAGAGTTTGTATGGCAGCGCTACTTGGACTACAGGCCAATAACTGACTGTAATCCAGTGGAGTATGAGTTTTACTGGGGCCCACGATCCCACCTAGAAACCACCAAGATGAAAATTCTGAAGTTCATGGCTAGGATCTATAACAAAAATCCTATGGACTGGCCAGAGCAATACAATGAGGCTCTGGAAGAAGATGCTGCTAGAGCCCTGGCTGAGGGTTGGCAGGCTCTCCCTCACTTTAGAAGGCCATTTTTCGAGGAAGCTGTTGCAGACATACCATTCCCAGATTCAGATGTTTCCAACCATTCCTCAAAATATCCCCCGCATTCATGGCCTGAGTCAAGATTGGAGAGCAAGGCAAGGAAGTTGGTGCAGTTATTTCTGCTTATGGATTCAACTAAGCTGCCTATACCAAAGAAAGGAATTCTGTACTACATTGGCCGAGAATGCAGCAAAGTGTTCCCTGACCTTCTGAATCGTGCTGCTCGCACCCTGAACCATGTCTATGGGACAGAGCTAGTGGTACTTGATCCCAGGAACCACTCCTATACCCTGTACAACCGAAGAGAAATGGAAGACACTGAAGAGATTATGGACAGTCCAAATAGGCCTGGCAACAACTTCTTGATGCAGGTCCTAAGCTTCATCTTTATAACGGGCAACCATGCCAGGGAGTCTGCAGTCTGGGCCTTTCTGCGGGGCTTAGGGGTTCAATCTGGGAGAAAGCATGTGATTACCTGTAGATATTTGAGTCAGCGCTATATAGACAGTTTACGGGTTCCCGATACCGATCCAGTGCAATATGAGTTTGTATGGGGCCCTAGAGCCCGCTTGGAAACCTCCAAGATGAAAGCCCTGCGATATGTGGCCAGAATCCACAGAAGGGATCCACAGGACTGGCCACAGCAGTACAGGGAGGCAATGGAAGATGAAGCCAATAGAGCTGATGTTGGGCACAGGCAATTCTTTGTTCACAACTTCTGATAGAGCAATGCATGGCAGTCAGAGGGGCCTTACAAAGCCAGGCCCTAAAGCCCTGGGTCTCACTTATTGGGGGGTATTGTATTTGGTATTTGTGTTCCAGTTCCACTTATGTCTTTTCATATTTAGTTCTTGTGTGGTATCTTGAGAAGTTTCAACTGTTTTAATATACTGTCCAATAGGGTAAATATAATCGGCCATTTGCTGTCTATTGTATTTTGGTGTAAGAGTTTTGAGAGCTTTGTAAAATGTTTTGGAAATCTTTCCATCTTGTTGCTTTATCTGGAAGAGAATATATAGCACATAGCTATAGATATAGGCTTTTCCTTGAAAATTTGAAAAAATTCACCAGTAAAATGATATATCTTCAAGTGTTAAGCAAACAAATATAACAACTGCAAACGCGCTCTAAATTGTGGCTGGCCTTATTTTCTGTCTGCTATTGTGTAAGGAATACTGATGTTTACCTGTATTTGCTTTGCTGTACTAAAATGTAATAACAAATAAAAGTTGAATAAAGCAAACATAATGCTAATATACTAATTTTTTCAGTAAAAATTTACTAAACTTCTTTCATACAGTGAGCATAGTGGTGTGTTCTGGTTATGCAAGTATATAAAATATAGCACCTACCCTAGAATTCAGAGATTGGGCAGGATATAGGGGAGGCAACATAAACCAGGAATTTTATTATGATGTACTAAGTGCTATAGTAGACTAAGTAGAGCGTGCTATGGGAGTTAAGAAGAGGTACACCTAACCCAATTCCAGGGGTATTCAGGGTGGTCTTTGAAGAAGATGATGGGTGTGGGTGGACAAGATGGGGTCCTTAATACAATCACAAGTTGTAATTCAACAAATTCAAGCCTGGATTTCAGTTTTCGTAAATGGTATCAGGTAAAGAAGTCAAAGATGTAAGGGTGGAGGACTGAAGGGTATTACATGTCATAAACAGTCCCAATACGATGCATGAGTCAGCTTTCTCCAAGTTATCCTGTGACTAAAAAAAAATCCCCAAATCTCAGTGGCTTAAACAACAAAATGTTGGACTCATTTTACATGTCCTTCATGAGTTCTCTGTGATTCTGTTTATATTGTCTTCATTCAGGTAACCAGGCTAAAAGGAGTAGCCTGTATATGGCACATCTGTTCTTGTGGGAAAGGTAAAAGAGCCTTAGTGGAACCATGTGATAGTTCCCAAAACTTCTGCTCAGATAAGGCATAGTAAAGTCCTAGTCCATTGGCAAAATCAAGTCATATGGGCAAGCTTGATGTCAATGTGGTGGGAAGTGTACTCCTCCCACAGGAAGAGACATGTAGGAATGGGCCCAGTAGAGAGGAACAGCATATATTTTAAACAAAAAATTTAGTTCAACCATATAAGAACTTGACTTTTGTTATTAGTGAAATGGGAAACTATTGAAGGATTTTGATCTGAGGAATGGCAGGTTACAATTTAGTTTTTATAGGAATATTTTGGCTCTTACACTGAAAAACTAAGGTTGGGTTGGGGAGAGTAGAAGCTCTAATTTTAGCATAGGAGTTTCTTTTTAATGTTCTTATGAAAAGCGGTGTTATTTTCCAAACAAAATAGAATTTAAATAAATTGAAGTCAGAGAGTCTGTTATCTTTTTAAAAACACCTTGGCAATCAAACTTTATGGTATCAAGGTTAAAAGCCATTATGGCGTAGCGGTTAAGAACATGTAGTGTAGAGTCATAGTGCCTGGCTACAAACCCTGGCTCTCTCTGTTACTCACTAGATAGGAGAACTTGGGCAAGTTACTTAGCCCCTTTGTGCCTCAGTTTCCTCATCTGTAAAATGAGCATAATAATTTCACCTACTCCATGTGAAGATTAAATGTGCAAGCGTGTAAAACATAATAGGACTTGACATATAGTTAGCAATATATAGGTGATGTTGCTGCAATTTGGGACTGTGAAGTGGGGATTTCTTCACAGAAATTTTATTGGGGAGTAGTTTTGGGTTCAACACCTATGGGGCAGCAAAGGAAGCAGAATTGTGCAGTGGGAGAATTTGAGCAGTGATTCAGTCACAACAAATCGATTAGCTGATTCAACAGGGAGCATTGGAGTTGGGGAGGTCCTGCAGAGTTGTCCCAAATTAGGAAAAGGGGACCAAACTTTTATACCCCATACTGACCAGTCATTTGTATGCAAGCTGCCTCCTAGTAAGAGCACATGACTTTGGGAAAAGTCAATTCTTTTGAGCTGAGAGTAATTCCTGAGAAAGATACTCAGTTGTAAACACATCTGTCAACACCCTCAAGAGGTAGAGGAATGAACATTTCAGTCCTAAAGAGTAGGGACATCTGGGTGGTACATCACAACATTGGCTACAGTTGTTGCTATTTTCTTCAACACCTCCTCTTCTGTAATAATTTCTTCTTCCTCCTCCTCCTCTTCTTCCTCCTCCTTCCTTCTTCTCCTTTCTTCTTCTTCTCCTCCTCCTTCTCCTCCTCCTCCTCCTCCTCTTCTTCTTCTTCTTCTTCTTTTCTTCTCCTCCTCTTTCTCCTCCTTCCCTCCTCCTCTTCCTTCTGCTGTTTCTGCTTCTTCTCCTCTTCCTCCTCCTCCCCCTTCTGCTCCCCCTCCTCCTCTTCCCCTTCTCCTCTGCCTCCTCCTCATCATTCTTCTTGTTATTACTATTATGGTTGTAATCTAAAAAGATGAAATATCTTCTCATTGCATTATTATTCTTTTCGCTATTACAATCTAAAAAGATGATGTCTTCTCACTGTTCTGCCTGGGATATAATGCCCACATCACTGAACCATTTTACTCTTGGCACAACATTCCTAAAAGAGAGGCTCTGGTAATGGAACTTCATTTGCCTCTTCTGTATCAGTTTTCTATCTTTCTGTGTTTCTTAGTAGACTTGCAATTTTGTCAAATTGTTTCCAGAAGATGTTACCTAAGCAAGTCTCTTAATAGGTTGTTTGCCATTTGAATATTGACCTCAGATAAATTTGACAAACATGCGCAAACATTCAGAATATCCTGCTAAGAACAACTAAGGTAGAAAATATGGTCTTTCATGCTTTTCTCTCAAAAGTGACAATTTTGATCACGGAAAAAGTGTCTGATTAAATATTTGAAATTAAAAGAAAGAAAAGATCATAATCCCGAGATTCCTATAAATATAAGTATTTATCATTTTTTTTACCAGTATATTAGCTGAATAATGTGCTTTCAAGGCAAAACTGTGTGTTTGTGTGTCAAGGGGGCATATTTGGAACAATTTACATATTCATAATTATTTCCAGTTTTGCCACTGTACCCAGACACACTCATGCATAGACACATAATTGTGTATATATCTAGAAATAATGGCAATGCTCAAACAGCATTGGCTTTACTTATAACACAACCTCAATCCTTAAAATTAATGAGTTTCCTAGACCTTTGAATAGAAAATTTACCTATTGAATGCGATGTATTTAGTAAGATATTCATGAAGGAAAAAAATCATGTGGTCTCACAAACAGAATGCAAGTATTGTTCATGAACACTATTCAAGGTAATGACGATCAGAAATGATTACAATTACCCTTAAATATGTGATCAGTTATTCTAAATAGAAATATTTAAAAACAAATACCATAAAACTAATAAGTGTGTCTTGCTATTTCTATTACTTTCCTGAAGGAAAAAAAAAATCTCAAAACAACAGTTGATAAAACACATCACTAAAGAAAGTGCTATCAATTCAAGGCAATCACCAGTAGGTCCTGAATATTAGAATAATACTGATACTAGATTTGGATATTTATGTAAACTGCTTTTTCCAACGACTTATTTATAACATCGAAGATATTTCACTGCCCCTGTTGCTTGGCTCTCATGTGTCTTCATTCGAGTACATATATTCAGATTAAAGTACAAGCTTTTGTTTCAAGATTTCATGCACCCAGTTAAGGGTCATGCTCTCATGATCACATGAATGTGTACTATTTTGTTGAAAAGTGTCTTAGTCATTCTGCATTAAGATAGTGATCATTGACATGTGCTGTCATACCCTTGCAAAGACCAACAGTCAGGGTGTCTGACTAGCTGCAGTGCTCATCTGTGATAGAGTGCAAAATATGCTGAACTTCATAGTAGAAGTCTCTTCTTTTTACATAGAAAGGAACCATGGGTGGGATTCTCTGATAATTGTCTTTACATTGTTGTTTAATTTTGCTGATGAATACTCTGTAATATTTTCCTTTTTGTCTAAGAAGTTATGTAGTCACTTAATCCATTCTAAGTAACTGCTAAAGTTTTCCAGGTGATGACATTTTTTCAAGTTATGACTCATCAAAATTGGTCAAAACTATTATTTTTCCAAAGTTGGACTTGTCATACAGCTTTAAAAATTGGTGGTTGGAACAGAAAATATGATTATGGGAATTCAGAGCTGTCATCCTTTGTCTATCCAGTTCTGAACTGTGATCAAACTGCAAAGCAGTTATTTTGAGCTGAATTTTTTTTTTTTTGATGAGTGAAATAACTTTGTTCTATCTTCCTGGATTAGAATATTTCAAATACTAAGAAGTGATAGCAATCAGGTAGGCAACTGGCTGGCAGTCATCATATTTTGATGAAAATATGTAAAATGATGAAATACCCAGGTCTCAGATAATTACATAAAATGTAAAAACTACTTTAAAGGGATAACAAACAGAAAAAACCAATAGGTAACACAGAAAAGGATGGCTATCAGAAGATACCAAGTATTTTATCAGGGAACCTGATAAAATTGAAATAAAATTAGTGTATCTACTGCTTTCTTTTTGGGAAATGTTATTACTGAATTTCAGTATTTAACTTAAATTATGTTCTAGTGTGCTGAGATTTAAAGTATTACTCTTCCTAGCAGAAATTAGAGGATTACCCTTTCCAGCAGAAACCAAACTCCTTGAAAGACTACACACACACACACACACACACACACACACACACACTTGATATCTCCTATATCTCTCCTACTATTTATTTCTGAACTTAGTACAGTCAGGTTTTTCTACCATCAATCAACTGCATCTGCTCCTTGCAATGTGTACAGTGACCTCTAAATTGATAAACCCACTGATTTTTTCTCAGACTGTCTTTATCGGTGGCTTTTGACATGGTTAATATATTTTTCCTCTTTGAAACATTTCACACACATGAAATCATACTCTTCTGTTTTCCTCCTCTCTCTGCCTACTACTTCTCAATCTCCTTTACAGGTTCTCTTCTCTCAGAATCATAAGAGTGCCCCAGAACAAGTCCTTGGACTTGTTCTCTTTTCTGGTTTATACATTCTCCCTAGTTAATCTCATACATCTATTTCTTAGGCTTTAAAAAGATTTTATATACTGGATAGTCCAGAATTTGTAACTCAAGCCTCAGATTATGTGTCCTTACACTGAATTCCTTAATATCCAACTGTTTTCTCGCATTTTTCACTTGGATGTCTAGTATGCATTAAATTATAACAAGCCCAAATCTGAGCTCCTAGTATTCACTTCCAAATTTATTAATTCTATAGATTTCCTCATCTTAATCAACAGCAAGTTCATTCTTGCAGTTGCTCAGTATAAAAGTTTGGGTTCATACTTGACTGCTCTTTCTTAATTTCAAGATATTATAAAATCCAATATGTCAGAAAATTGTGATGGTTCTACCCTCAAAATAAATCCAGAATCTTACAACTTCTTGTCAATTTCACTATTGCTACTGTGATCTTATTTCACCTAGATTATTGCAGTAGGCTCACAACTTGTCTCTTTACTTCTAACCTTCTTCTAATGTATTTATTCTTAGCACAGCAGCCAGAGAGATTTCTGTGAGAATGTAGTTAATTTCTAGGTGTGACTCTAATCCCTCTCCAATGCGTTATTATTTTACTTACAGTAGACACCTTACCAATATGAACCAGCCCTCAATTTCTTTCGTGACTTCATCTCTTATTATGCTTCCTGCTACTGTTATTCAATCTGTTTCTTGAACAACTCAGACATTATATCACCCCAGGGGCTTTCAACTTGCTGTTCTCATTGTTTGGAATGCCTCAGATATATGCATGACTTATCCTTGTCTTTTATGCTTTTGCTAAAAATACACTTCTTAGTAAGGACACTCAATCCAAAATTAACTATATAACCATTCTCCTTGCTTTATTTTTTCTTTCTAGCATATATCATTATCAATAATCTATTTTAAAGAACCAATTTGTGACTTTGCTGATACTCTCCACTGTGTGTTTGCTATCTACTTAATTCATTTCTGTTGTTTATTAATTTTCATCTCCCCTATTTATTAATATTTGGTTTAATATGATTTTATAGCTTCTTGTTATTATTTATTTATTTATATTTTTATTTCAATCAAGCTATACTACAATGCTATAGTAACTAAAACTGCATGGTAATGGCACAAGAGCAGAAACATAGAACAATGGAACAGAACTGAGAACCCAGATATAAAACCATCCTCATATAGCCATCTGATCTTTGACAAAGCAGACGAAAACATACACTGGGGAAAACAATCCTTATTCAATAACTAATGCTGGGAAAATTGGATAGCCACATGTAGAAGACTGAAACAGGATTCACACCTCTCACCTCTCATAAAAATCAACTCATGATGGATAACAGACTTAAACCTAAGCCATTGAACCATAAGAATTCTGGAGGAAAATTTTGGAAAAACTCTTATAGACATCAGCCTAGGCAAATAATTTGTGAATAAGATCTCAAAAGCAATCACAGCAACAAAAAAAATAAATAAATGGAACGTGTTCAAATTAAAAAGCTTTTTTCATAGCCAAAAAATTACCATCAGAGCAAATAGATAACCTACAGAATGGGAGAAAATATTTACATGCTACACATAGATTAAGGGCTGATACTTAGGATCTATATAGAACTCAGGAAAATCAGCAAGGAAAAAACCAAACAACCCCATTAAAAAGTGGGCAAAACACATGAACAGAAACTTTTCAAAAGAAGGCAGACTAATGGCCAACAAACATATGAAAAAATGCTCAACATCTCTAATCATCAAGGAAATGCAAATCAAAACCACAATGAGGTATCACTTAACTCCAGTGAGAATGGCTCTTATCAAAAAGTCTCAAAACAACAAATGTTGGCGTGGATGTGGAGAGTTTGGAACACTCATACATTGCTTGTAGGACTGTAAACTAGTACAACCTCTATGGAAATTAATATGGAGATAGCTCTAAGAACTCAAAGTAGAGCTACCATTTGATCCAGCAGTTCCACTACTGGGTATTTACCCAAAGGAAAAAAAGACCATTCTATAAAAAAGACATCTGAACTCAGATGTTCATAGCAGCACAATTCACAATTGCAAAGATGTGAAAACAAACCAAGTATCCATCAATACATGAGTGGATTAATAAAATGTGGTAATATGTATACCATGGAGTACTGCTCAGCTTCTTGGGATTACAGCTCAGATCAATGATTTTCAACCTATCTTCTTTTTCAATGTATTCATTTAGAGATACAAATTTCTTTCTTTCACTACTTCTTGCAGCATTCCATTGGATTCTATTTTTTCTCTTTACTTACTCATCTTAAAATTTATTCTAGTGATTATAAATTGCAGATATAAATATAGACATAAAATTAGTCTCTCTGTATATTACTTCTATGCAACATATATTTAATTATTTTAATAAGGAAATACACATCTCATACTGAATTAGAAAGGCATACCTACTCTTATTGTTACATAATATTTATATACATTTATGGGGTATATGCAATATTTTGTTACATGATTAGTTTTTAAAAACTATTTTAAGTTTCAGAATATTAAGAGAGTACAAATGTTTTTGTTACATGGATAGTGTTTATAATGCTTTACTCAGGGCTATAAGTGTGCTTATCACCTGAATAGTGTTCATTGTACCTGATAGGTAGGTTTTTACCCCTCCTCTCCTCCTCCTCCCTGCTACCAATGATTTTTACTTCTTTCTGTGCCCATGTGTGGCCATGAATTAGTTCCAAGTTATTAGGTAGTACATGTGGTGTTTGTTTTTCCATTCTTGAGATAATTTACTTAGGATAATGACCTCCAGTTTCATCCAAATTGCTGCAAAAGACATTAATTCATTCCTTTTTATGGCTGAGTAGTACTCCATTGTGTGTGTGTGTGTGTGTGTGTGTGTATATATATAAATATACTGCATTTTGTTAACCCACTCATGAATCAGTGGGCACTTGGGTTGATTCTACATGTTGCAGTTGTGAATTGTGCTGCAATAAACATTCAAGTGCAGGTGTCTTTTTGATAAAATGACTTCTTTTCCTTTGGGTAGATACCCAATAGTGGGATTGCTAGATCTAATTAATGGTAGGGCGACTTTTAGTTCTTTGAGGAATCTCCATACCGTTTTCCATAGAGGTTGTACTAAT
>VBSM01000568.1:1595239-1624998 GCA_008086735.1 Cheirogaleus medius
AGGTGCTAGATCACCATTGTTTCTTACAGCTGAATAGTACTCCATGGTATACATGTACCACATTTTATTAAGCCACTCATGTATTGATGGGCACGTGGGTTGTTTCCACATCTTTGAAATTGTGAATTGTGCTGCTATAAACTTTTGAATGCAGATGTCTTTTTTATAGAATGTCTTTTGTTCTTTTGGGTAGATGCGCAGTAACGGGATTGCTGGATCAAATGGTAGATCTACTTGTATCTCTTTGAGGTATCTCCATATTGCTTTCCACAGAGGTTGCATTAGTTTGGAGTCCCACCAGCAGTGTATGAGTGATCCTATCTCTCCACATCCACCCCAACATTTATTGTTTTGGGACTTTTTGATAAAGGCTGTTCTCACAGGAGATAAGTGATATCTCATTGTGGTTTTGATTTGCATTTCCCTGATGATTAGAGATGTTGAGCATTTTTTCATATGCGTGTTGGCCATTATTCTGTCTTCTTTTGAAAAGTTTCTGTTCATGTCCTTTGCCCACTTTTTGATAGAGTTGTTTGATTTTTTCTTGCTGATTTTCCTGAGTTATATGTAGATTCTAGTTATCAGCCCTTTATCAGATGTGTAGCATGTGAATATTTTCTCCCATTCTGTAGGTTGTCTGTTTGCTCTCATGATAGTTTCCTTGGCTGTGCAGAAGTTTTTAAATTTGATCAGGTCCCTTAATTAAGAAGACTCCAAAGACAATCACAGTATGGACATTTTAACATGTTGGTTCTATCAATCCATTGGCATGATGTTTTTCCATTTGTTTGTGTCATCTCTGATTTCTTTCCTCAGTGTTTCTTAGTTCTGCTTGTAGAGATCTTTCATCTCCATGATTAAGCATATTCCTAAGTATTTTATTTTCTTTGTGACTATTGTGAATGGTATTGAGTCTTTGATTTGACTCTCAGCTTGACTGTTATTAGTGTATAGAAATTCTACCTATTTGTGCACATTGATTTTGTAACCTGGATTTGCTGAATTTATTTATCAATTCCAGGAGTCTCTTTTTGGAGTCTTTTGGATTTTCTAGATACATGATCATGTTGTAATCAAAACAATAGTTTCAAATTTTCTTTCCTGAGGTGTATACACTCTATTTCTTTCTCTTGACTGATTGTTCTGGGTAGGACTTCCAACATTTTGTTGAATAGAAGTGGTGATAGTGGGTACTCTTGTCTTGTTCCAGTTCTTAGTGGGAATGCTTTCAACTTTTCCCCATTCAGCATGATGTTGGCTGTGGGTTTGTCATATATGGCTTTTACAATTTTGACATATGTTCCTTCTATGCCTAGTTTGTTGAGGGTTTTCAACATGAAAGTGTGCTAAATTTTGTTTAATGCTTTTTCTGCATCTATTGAGATGATCATGTGGTCCTTGTTTTTGCTTTTGTTTATGTGGCAAATCACATTTATTAATTTATGTATGTTGAACCATTCTTGCATCCCTGGGATGAAGTCCACTTGGTCATGGTGGATTATTTTTTTGATATGCTGTTGAACTCGGTTTGGTATTATTTTGAGGATTTTTGCATCTATATTCATAAGGGATATTGGTCCGTAGTTTCATTTTTTTGTTGTGTCCTTGTCTGGATTTTGTATTGAGGTGATACTGGCTTCATAAAACAAGTTGGGAAGTATTCCCTCCTTCTTAATGTTATGGACTAATTTCTGCAGTATGGATTTCAGCTTTTCTTTGTAGATCTGGTAGAATTTGGCTGTGTATGTATCTGGTTCAGGACTTTTTTTGGTTGGAAGATTTTTTATTACTGCTTTAGTCTCTTTGGCCATTATAGGTCTGTTTGGGAGTTCTATTTTATCCTGATAGAGTCTTAGGAGGTCTTGTGTTTCCAGGAATCTGTCCATTTCCTCTATGTTTTTGAGTTTATGTATGTAGAGATTTTCATAGTATTTATAGATGATATGTTGTATTTCTATGGTATCAGTTGCAATTTCTCCTTTTTCATTTCCAATTATGCTTATTGGGTTCCTTTCTCTTCTACTCATGCTTAATCCAAAAAAAGCTCTATCAATTTTGTTTATCTTTTCAAAGAACCAACTTTTTGTTTCATTAATCTTTTGTATTTTTGTTGTTCTTGTATTTTATTTCATATAGTTCTGCTCTGGCCTTTGTTATTTATTTTCTTCTGCTGGCTGTGGGTTTCATTTGCTCTTCTTTTTCTAGTTCCTTAAGATGTGACATTAGGTTGTTAATTTGTGATCTTTCTGTCTCTTTGAGGTAGGTTTTTAAGGCTATGAATATTGCCCTTAGGAGTGCTTTTGCTGAATCCCATAGATTTTAATAGCTTGCGTCCCCTTTGTCGTTCAGTTCAAGGAATCTTTTGATTTCCATCTCAACTTCCTCCTTGGCCCATTATTCGTTCATCAACAGGTTGCTTAATTTCCATAACTTTGTGTAGATTTGAGTGTTTCTATTGCAATTGATTTCTAGTTCTCTTCTGCTGTGGTCTGAGAAGATACACAGTATGATTTCAATATTTTAAATATATTGTGACATTTTTTGTGGCCTAATATATAATCAGTCTTGGAGAATGTCCCATGGGCTAGTGAGAAGAATGTATATTTAGTAGTTTTTGGTAGATTTTTCTGTAAATATCTGTTAGGTCCATTTGTTTTAGAGTCCCATTTAAGTTCAGTGTTTTTTATTTATTTTCTGCTTTGATGATTTGTCCAGCTGTGACAGTGGGGTGAAAATGTCCCTGGTAATTATGATGCTACTGTTTATTTCTTTGCTTTGCTCTAGTAGAATTTCCTTTATGAATCTGGGAACTCCTTTGTTAGGTGCATATATATATATATATATGTTCATGATTGTTATGTCTTCTTGTTACATTGCTCCGTTTACCATTATATAATGATCATCTTTGTCTTTCTTTAACATTATTTATTTAAAGTCAATTTTATCTCATATGTGAATGGTTACAACTGTTCTCTTTTGGTTTCTGTTTGTGTAGAATATTTTTTTCCCATCTTTTCACATTTAGTCTGTGTGCATCCCTGTGGTTTAGATGTGTTTTCTCGAGACAGTAGGTAATTGGGTTGTGTTTTTTTCATCCATTCAGCCAGCATCTGTCTTTTGAGTGGAGCATTCAGACCATTAATGTTGAATGATTGAATTGATATGTGGGATGCTGTTCCGTTCATCATATTGGGTTGTACCTTATTGCTTTGTTTTCCATCTTGTGCTATTGTTTTATAAAAGTTGTGAGCTTTAGCTTTTTTGGGTGATTTTTACACTGGTGAGTATCTATTGTACTGATTCATGTATAATGCATTTCTGAGTATTTCCTGCAGGGCAGCTCTGGTCATGACAAACTCCCTATGTGTTTGCTTGTCTGGAAAATATTTAATTTCTCCATCAATTGTGATAGCTAGTTTTGCAGGGTACAAAATTCTAGTATGGCAGTTGTTCTGTTTAAGAAGATTGAAGATGGGGCTCCTTCTGGCAAGTAAGGTCTCTGCTGAGAAGTCTGCAGTTAGCCTGATTAGTTTTACTTTGCAGGTTAGTTGTTGTTTTCATCTTGCTATTTGTAGAATTTTCTCTTTCATTTTGATATTGGCCAGGTTGATTATTATGTGTCTTGGAGATGTACTATTTGCTATGAATCTTCCTGATATTTGATGACCTTCTCATATCTGGATGTTTGGATCTCTGGTGATATCAGGGAAGTTTTTCCCAATAATTCCCTCTAATAGATTTTCCATGCTTTTAGCTCTTTCTTCTTCTCCCTCAAGGATGCCTATAATTTGTATGTTAGTTCACTTCACATAATCCCATATTTCTTTATGTAATATTTTAGTATTTTTATTCTCTTCTCCGCCTCTTTGAATGACTGTGTTAGCTTAAGAGCCTTGTCTGCAATCTCTGAGTTTCTTTCTTCTCCTTGGTTTAGTCTATTTTTGAAGCTTTCTGCTGTGCTTTTTAATTCCCTAAATAACTCTTTGATGTCTTTAAGTTCTATTGAATCTTTTCTTATGTTATAAAGCTCTTTAGCCACTTTTTCATTGATTTTGTGAGATATATTTTGGCTTCTTTTTGTTGGTTTTCAACTTTCTCTTCAATTCCATTCATCTTATTTGCCATATTCTGCATTCCATTTCTGTCATTTTGGCAATTTTCTTATGTTTGGACTCCACTACTATATTTCCATTGTCATCTCTTGGGGGTGTCTAACTGTTTAATTTCTTCGTGTTGCCAGGGTTCTTTTGCTGGCTTCTTCTCATCTGAATCCTCTTTTCTCAGCTCAGGTCTAATAGGCTTGGAATGCACCTGTTCTCTTTTGCTGGGAACTCTCCTACTTAATCAGAAGGGGGGGGTCACTAGATGGTGTTTTGTTCCTACTCTAAACTGTTGACGTGGCGGTGGAGGGACATGTTCACTAAAAGGCTGTAATGCCGCTGTTCTATTTTGTTGCATTCACCTGTGATTCTCAAAGTTTAAGCCAGTGCTGTATGATATTTGTGCAGAGTGGTGGGTTGTTCCCCAGATCATTGTAGGTAGTTAGAGTTGGGAGCTGTGTGAGACCCTCTAGATTGATGCTGACATTGTGGGGATTTCTCTGCCTAGGGTCTCCCCACAGAGATGAGAGTGGCAGCTGGGTGAAGCTATTTATGCAATGGTCACGGGTGTCCAGGCTGTGGGCATGTGCTCAAACCAGATCCATGTATAGTGGTGGCTTGAGGCTGGGAGTTCTCTGACAGGGTGTTTTACCTCAGGGCAGTTTGACTGGCCAGTGGCAGTGGTGGAGATTCAGGTTGGGTTCTGGGGTTCTGATGCAGCACTAGAATATCAGGGATGGTGTCTCAGGCCTGGTGGGAGCTCTGGAGCCACAGGGGTGGAGCCTCGGGCTCTGGCACAAAAACCTCAGAACCAAAATTGGGGCCCATGGAGGCAGTACCATGCAGGCAGCAAACTGTTCTGCCAGCTCACTATGAATGCTAAGTTGTGTAGGAGGGGAGTTGGTATCAGCCACCCAGGGACCACAGAGTTCTCCCTGCCCCAGATCCAACTGAGGCAGTTGCCCAGTTTTCCAGGTCAACCCTGTGGTACATGAGGCAACTCTTCTGGTAAGATCCTGCTGTCCTGGGAGGAGGGGCTTTCAGCTCCCAGTCAAAAAGCATAGCACAGGGGAGTATCTGCTGTGCTCACTCCCTCCCCAGCTCAGTGGGGAAATATGAAGGCTATTGCTGCCAAGCTGAGTCCTGTGCAGACCTGGCAATGTGTACCTGAGAGCTCAGGATGGTGTCAGCTGTAAAAACCTGGGATTGGCAGTCACCAGATCCTTACTGCCCCTGTTCTCCAGCACAGTGACTCTGCACAATATCTAGGCAACTCCCTAGTCATTCCAGAGGTCTGTGGTGGTGGAGGTAGCCTTGGTGGCCTGTGGGTTGAGTGTGGTGCCCCGGTGCTTTACCCTCCTAATCTTCCCCACATGTAAATGTCTCCCCATAGATTCCTTTGGCCTTGTTAAATGGATAGCCCCGTCACCTTTTCCTTGACCATGAGTGTCCCATGTTGCTTCTCTAGGGTTTTACAATGTTCCTTCTCAGCAGAGCTATCCACAGGTAGGCATCTGCCTGCAACATATGATCTTTTTCTTGAGAGCAGCATGCTCGCAGGCTGCTTCTAGTCTGCCATCTTCCCCCTATATAATTAAATTTGTAATGATCAAGTCAGGATATTAGGAAACCATTACCATGAGCATTTATCATACCTATGTGTTGAGAACATTTCAAGTCCTCACATCTAGCCATTTTGAAATGTAGAATACATTATTATTAATTATAGTCATCCTACTATACTATCAAACATTAGAACTTATTCCTTGGCTGGGCGCTGTGGCTCACGCCTGTAATCCTAGCACTCTGAGAGGCCGAGGTGAGTGGATCATTTGAGCTCAGGAGTTCGAGACCAACCTGAGCAAGAGCAAGACCCTGTCTCTACTAAAAAAATGGAAATAAATTAGCTGGACAACTAAAAATATATAGAAAAAATTAGCCGGGCATGGTGGCGCATGCCTGTAGTCCCAGCTACTCAGGAGGCTGAGGCAGAAGGATTTCTTGAGCCCAGGAGTTTGAGGTTTCTGTCAGCTAGGCTGATGCCATAGCACTCTAGCCTGGGCAACAGAATGAGACTCTGTCTAAAAAAAAAAAAACCCAACTTATTCCTTCCATATAACTGTATGTTTGTATTAATTAACCAATCTTTTTTCACCACCCCACACACATATCCACATCCTTCTCAGACTCTGCTAACTATTATCCTACTCTATATCTATATGAGATCAAGTTTTATAGCTCCCACATATGAGTGAGTACACGTGATATTTGTCTTTCTGTGTCTGGCTTACTTCATTAACATAAGGACCTCCAGTTCCATCCATGCTGCTGCAAATGATATGATTTCATTATTTTTTATGGCCAAAGAACATTCCATTTATATACAACTTTTTTATTCATTCATCCATTGATGGACACTTAGTTTAATTACAGATTTGGTATTGTGAATACTGCTACAATAAGCATGAGGGAGTGTGTATGACTTTGACATACTGATTTCCTTTCTTTTGGATAAATACCCAATAGTGAGATTGCTGGATTGTACGGTAGTCCTATTTTTAGTGTTTTTTTTTTTCTTTGGAGAAAGCTCCATATTGTTTTCCATAATGGCTATACTAACTTACGTTATCACCAACAGTGTGTGAGAGTTCCTTTTTCTCCACATTCTTACTAGCATCTGTTATTTTTTGTCTTTTTGATAATAGTCATTCTAAATGAGATAAGATGACATATTGTGGCTTTGATTTGCATTCCCTGATGATTAGTGATGTTGGGCATTTTTTCATATTCCTGTTGAGCATTTTTTTGTTGTTGTTGAGTTCCATGTATATTCTGGATATTAGTCCCTTGTCAGATGAATATTTTGCAAATATTGTCTCCCATTCAACAGGTTGTCTCTTCACTCTTGGTTGTTTCCTTTGTTATGCTGAAGCTTTTAGTTTAATATAATCCCATTTATCTGTTTTTGTTTTTGATGTTTGTACTTTTGGGGTCTTAGCCATAAACTCTTTCTCTATGTCCTAAAGTGTTTCTCCTATGTTTTCTTCTAGTAGTTTTATAGTTTTAGGTTTTATGTTTAAGTCTTTAATCCATTTTTAGTTGATTTTTGTGTATGGTGAGAGATAGGGGTCTATTCATTCTTCTGCATATGGTTATCCAGTTTTCCCAGCACCATTTATTGATGGAGATGTCCTTTCCCCAATGTATGTTATTGGCACCTTTGTTAAAAATCAGTAGGCTGTAAACAAGTTAGTTTATTTCTCAGTTCTCCATTCTGTTCCATTGGTCTAGGTGTCCTTTTTTATACCAATACCATACTGTTTGGTTACTGTAGAATTGTAATGTATTTTGAAGTCAGGTTGTGTGATACCTGCAGCTCTGTTCTTTTTGTTCAAGATTGCTTTTGATATTCAGGCTCTTTTTTGTTCCATACAAATTTTAAAATTATTTTTTCTATATCTGTGAAAAATATTATTGTTATTTTGATAGGGATTGCATTGAATGTGCTTTGTGTAGTATGGTAATTTTAACAGTATTAATTCTTCCAATTCATGAGCATGGAATTTACTATATTTTGGATGTTTATACCCTACAAATAACATGTTGAAATTTGATCCTCAATGTTGGAGGTAGGGCTTCGTGTGAGGTGTTTTCTCATGGGGGTGGATCCTTCATGAATAGATTAATGCCCGCATAGAAGGGGGTATTCTTGCTCTATTAGTTCCCACAAAAGTAGCTGCTAAAGAGCCTGGCACCTCCACTCTCTCTCTTGCTTCTCCTATTGCCATGTGATTTCTGCACAAACAAGCTCTTCTCCTTCCCCTTCTGCCATGAGTGGAACCAGCCTGAGGCCTTCATTAGATGCAGATGCTGGTGCCATGCTTCTTGTATAACCTGCAAAGCATGAGCTGAATAAACCTATTTCTTTATAAATTACCCAGCCTCAAGTATTTCTTTACAGCAACACAAATGGACTAAGTCTTTTCACTTGTGTTCTCTTCAATTTCTCTCATCAGTGCTTTGTACATTTTACCATAGAGATCTTTCACCTCCTTGGTTACATTTATTCCTAGAAATTTTATTTTTTAAGCTATTGTAAATGGGATTGTGTTATTGATTTTAGTTAGTTCATTATTTGTGTATAGAAAAACTACTGATTTTTATGTTGATTTTGTATCCTGATACTTTATTGAACTTATTTATCAGATCTGAGCAATTTTTGTTGGAGTCTTTAGGTTTTTCTCAATGTAAGGTCATATCATCTGCAAATGGGACAATTTGACTTTCTCTTTTCCAGTTTGGATGTCTTTTATTTCTCTCTCTTTTCTGATTGCTCTAGCTAGGACTTTCAGTACTTTGTTGAATAGGAGTGGTGAAAGTGAGCATCTTTGTCTAGTTTTAGTTCTTAGAGGAAAGGTTTTCAGCTGTTTCTCATTCAATATGATGTTAGCTGTGAGTTTGTCCTACATGGCCTTTATTATGAAGGGGTGTGTTTCTTCTACACCTAGTTTTTTGAGCATTTTTGTCATGAAGGGGTGTTGGAGTTTATGAAATGCTTTCTATGCATCTATTGAGTTGATCATATTTTTTTTGTCCTTGATTCTCTTGATGTATCTTGTTTATTGATTTTTGCATGTTGAACCATCCCTGCATACCTTAAACAAAAAAGTCTTTTCATCTTTTTGATGTGCTGTTGGATTCGGTTTGCTAGGATTTTTTTTTTTGAGGATTTTTGCATCTATGCTCATCAGAGATATTAGCCTGTAGTTGTTTTTTGTTTGTTTGTTTGTTTTTACTGTGTCCTTGTCTGGTTTTGGTATCAGAGTAATACTGGATTCACAGAATGATTTGGAAGAATTTCCTCCTCTTTAATTTTTGGGAATAGTTTAAGGAGAATTGGTATTAGTTCTTCTTTATAAGTTTGGAGGAATTTGGCAATGAAGCCATCAGGTTCTGTGCTTTTCTTTGTTGGGATACTTTTTATTAGTGACTCAATCTCATTACTCATTACTGGTCTGTTCAGGTTTTCTATTTTTTCTGATTCAATCTTGGTAGGTTGTATATATCCAGAAATGTGTACATTTCCTCTAGGATTTCCAGTTAGCATATATTTGTTCAGAGTAATCTCTGGTAATCCTTTGTATTTCTGTGGTATCAGTTGTAATGTCTCATTTGTCATTTCAAATCTTGTTTATTTGGAGTTTTTAGAGTTTTTTTATCTTTTCAGAAAAACAACTTTTTGTTTTGTTGACCACTTTTTAGTCTCTATTTTATTTGGTTCTGCTCTGATCTTTATTATTTATTTTCTTCTACTATTTTTGGATTTTGCATGTTCATGCTTTTCTATTTCCTTGACATGTATCATTAAGTTGTTTATTTAAAATCTTTGTACTTTTTAAAATGTAGGCATTTGTTGCTATAAACTTCTATTTTAGTACTGCTTTTGCTGTATTCTATAGATTATGTTAAATTGTGTTTCTATTTTTGTTTTAAGAAATGTTTTGATTTCTTCCTTAATTTCTTCCTTAACTCAATGCTCATTCAGAAGCCTGTTGTTTAATTTCCACGTATTTTTATGGTTTCTTTAATTCCTCTTGTTATTGATTCCTAGTTTTATTCCATTATGCTCTGAGAAAATACTTGATATGATTTTGATTTTTAAAATTTGCTAAGACTTGTTTTGTGGCCTAACATATGGTCTATCCTGAAAAATGTTCCATGTGCTGATGAGAGAAATGTGCATTTTGCAGCTGTTGGATGAAATGTTCTGTAAATGTCTGCTAGGTCCATTTGTTCTAAAGTGCAGTTAAAATCCAATGGACTCTAGCTCCATACAGGATAATACAAGAGGTGTTAGTTCACCATTGTTTTTTATGGCTGAGTAGTCCTCCATGGAATATATATACAACATTTTGTCAATCCACTCATGTATTGATGGGCACTTGGGTTGTTTCCACATCTTTGCAATTGTGAATTGTGCTGCTATAAATATTCGAGTGCAGGTTTCTTTATTAGACAATGTCTTTTTTCCCCTTGGGTAGATGTCCACTAGTGGGATTACTGGATCAAATGGTAGTTCTATTTTTGGTTCTTTGAGCTATCTCCATATTACTTTTCATAGAGGTTGTACTTATTTGCAGTCCCACCAGCAATGTAGGAGTGTTCCTATCTTTCTGTATACACACCAATATTTGTTGTTTTGAGACTTTTTAATAAAAGCAATTCTCACTGGAGTTAAGTCATATCTCATTGTGGTTTTGATTTACATTTCCCCAATGATTAGAGATGTTGAGAATTTTTTCATATGTTTATTGGCCATTATTCTGTCTTCTTTTGAAAAGTTTCTGTTCATGTCCTTTGCCCATTTATTAATGGTGTCGTTTGATTTTTTTTTTCTGGTTGATTTTCCTAAATTCTATATAGATTCTAATTATCAGCCCTTTATCGGATGTGTAGCTTGCAAACATTTTCTCCCATTTTGTAGGCTGTCTATTCGCTCTAATAATAGTTTCCTTGGCTGTGCAGAAGCTTTTTAATTTGATCAGGTCTCATTTGTTTATTTATGTTGCCTCTGTGATTGGTTTGGGCGTCTTCTTTATAAATTCTTTACCTACGCTGATGTCTAAAAGAGTCTTCCCAACATTTTCCTCTAGAATTCTTAAGGTTTAACATCTTAGTTTTAAATCTGTTATCCATCATGAGTTGATTTTTGTGGGAGGTGAGAGGTGGGGATCCAGTTTCAATCTTCTGCATGTGGCTATCCAGTTTTCCTATCACCACTTATTGAATAGAGATTCTTTTCCCAAACATATGCTTTTGTCTGCTTTGTCAATGAATGGATGACAATATGAGAATAGTTATATATCTGGCATCTCCATCCTATTCCAAAGGTCTATATCTCTGTTCTTGTGCCATAAAGAAATACTATGAAAACTGCATGACTCAAGTTAGGTAACTTAAATGAAAGAAACAATTCCTTTAAACACAGAAGCTTGAGAAACTCACCCAAGGAGAAATAGATTATTTAAATATGTCTATATCTTTTAAGGAAATTGAATAAATAATTAACCTTCCCAAAAGCACCAGACCCAGATGGTTTTTACTGGTGATTTGTACCAAACATTTAAGGAATACATAATATCAATTCTCCACAATATCATCCAGAAAAATAGAAGCAAAAGGGACTATTCCTAATTTATTGAATGAGTTCAACATTACCCTAATACAAAAGCCAGATAAAGACATTAAAGGAAAAGAAAACTATATACCAATATGGGGTCTCAGAAACATAGATGCAAACTTCTTCAACAAAACATTAGCAAATTGAATCCAACAATGTATAAAAATAATTATACACCATAACGAAGTGGGATTTATTTCAGATAGGCAAGACTGGTTCAACATTTGAAAATCAGTGTGATGGAGATATCACTGAAAGTATTGGAATATGGAATTCCAGAAATCCATCACACCACAAATACAACTAATAAGTTAGAAAACCCCTGTCAGGATCAACTTTCACAGAATTCTGGAATCTAGTCAAAAACTTACAACAACCAGGGGAAAGCTTGCTAAAGAAAAAATTGTATTGTGATAAGATACTGTTATGGCATTTTAAATTGCCAGTGTACCATCCCTCACTCCCCCAAGATTAGCAACCCACACTAATCTGAAGATTGCTAGAGCTAGAACAATAATGACCTTACTCTTTGAGAGTTGTGGTCTTATGTTTTGATCTGCCTGGCATCTCTCTGAAGATTGGATACGAGGACTTGCTATTGTTTCTCCTGATTATGAGCATTACCAGGGTTGGGGCATCTTCTCAAATGAAAATTTTCAAAAGCATTAAAAAGCAAAACAATGGGCTGCTGCAGCCTGAGGAAAGAGACAACAATCAGGTCAAGCCATAGACAAATACGAAAATCTGGGAAGAAAGCCATTTAAACAGGAAATACTTGGAGGAATAGGGCTTTTGCAAATTCCTGCAAATTTCAGGAATTCTAGATGGGCAAGCACATGCTCAGGGCTGGATGCATGTTCATAAAAGGCCTTAGAATATCGTATGCTTCTGACTCTGGATGACCTTCAGACTCCACACAGGCAAGTAAGGAAGGCTAAGGCAGAGTTCTAAATGGCCTGGCTAAGTATTAAAGGAGTGTCCCCCCAAAGAGTCAATCTACAAAGACAAAAAGAGTATGTTTCTCTTTTTTATTGTCTCCTTGCTTTTAAGGAACTATTTGTCAAAACGCTAGCTGATAACTAAGCTAGGGGGCCAGCGTGGGTGTCAGGGGCAGAGCACCAGGGTTCTCCCTCCAACACACAGCTCCGATCTCTCTCCCATTTGGGGTTTCACCCCAGATTCCCCTGGCTTCGGTTTTCCAGGTGGGAACCTGTTCAGCAGGAGTAATGTGGCTCCCCACTTCTCCCTGGACTCAAGGCCCCAAGGGTGGAAACTCGTCTGAGACTGCGAAACTCTCAGTGCAAGGAACGGAGGATACAGGTGAGTGGGCTCTAGCTGGGGCCCCAGCCGGGGCTGAGGTAGTCCTGCCTGAGTAGGAGCCCCGGGAAATGCCCCGAGTGCTTCCCTGTACCATCACCGATTTTGCCACAGGCCTGGGAGCAGTCGCCAAACACTCCCTAACCACAGTTTCCTCAGCACAAAAAGGCAAGAGCATGGAGGGGCGGGCAGCTTCTTGCCTAGCTGATGCTTGATGGATTAGAAAGCCTCCTGCAACCCAGAAAGGCAGCCAAAGTGGAGGCAGGACACTGAGGTCCTCTCTTAGTGTGGTCTGGGGCTCGGCCTAACAATCCAGGGTCAGACTGGGACAGAGCCAGGCAGTATAAAGTTGAATCAGGCCTTCGCCACTTCCTGGCTATGTGGCTTTGGGTGGGCTATTTTACCTGTCTTGGCTTTATCGGGGGAAACCAGGCTAATTTGAATCCAGACTTACATGTTGCATGAGCTGTGCCTGCCCTTATAGTTGTGAGGGGATGGGGGTGTTTGGAGACGGAAATCCAGCACTGTCCTTGCCACACGTGTGTCAGGCCCAAGGAAGCATCTGCTCACCATAGACCCCAGTTTCTCATTCACAAAGGTGCTCAAGGCCCTCCCTGGCACAACAGTACTAGTAGCTGTTAGCTTTAATGATGACTGTCATTATATGCGTAAGCTCAATAAGTTGGTCTATGTCCTTAGGACTAAGTCACCCCTCTTTTTTCCTGTGCCTCAATTTTCATTATCTTTATCAGAGGTATAAAGTTGACCCACGTGAAGTTGAAATGTACACAGGTAGAGGAATTAGTGCTCTCCACTGCCACCAGGGGGCAGTTCAGGCAAGCAAAAGATCCCAGTACTCTTGGGACCAGCAATCAAGCTGCATGATCACAATTTTTATGATCACAGCTAATATGGGCACTTACTGAGGTCCCTTGCTAGCAGCTTGATATGCAGGATCTCATTTAATTCTTCTAAAAACCCTGAGACAAGATATCATCATTTTACCCATTGTACAGATCAAAGACTTATGTAGCCACACATAACAAAAGCTACAGGCACTATAAAACTAGATTAGAAAAGTCACTAAACAAAAACCAAAACTACATCAAGCAGCAACAAAAAACCCTGGTGGGTGAGGGGTCTGATATCTAGAGTTGCCACATTATAATATTCAAAATGACCAGCTTGCAACAAAAACTTAGAAAGCATACGAAGAAACAAGAAAGCCTTTTAACAGAAAAAAATAGAAATTAACTGATGCAGGCCCTGCATTGAACTTACTAGACAAAGAATTTAAATCAACTGCCTTACATATTCTCAAAGAGCTAAAGGATGTATGGACACAAAACTAAAGGAAACTAGCAAAATTATGTCATTCCAAGTGGAGGATATCAATAATGAGATATAAATTATAAAGAAAAATCAAATAGAATTTCAGGAACTAAAAATTATGTTATGTCAAATGAAAAAAAATCACAAGAGGATTTCAACAGCAGCTTTGAGGAGGCAAAAAAGGAATCAGTAAACTTGAAGATAGGTTAGTTTTAAACAGCCTGGCTGAGTGATGAAGGAGTTCCCAAACACACAGCGTCCATCTTCAAAGACTGGAATATATATATATATATACACACACAGACACATATATATATATATATATTCAGGTATTTGAGGAAAACTCTGTTGAATCACTAAATGAACACTAAGATAAAGAGACAGATAATTCAGTGGCCACATATAAAAAAGAATACAGATGCAAAACTAGAATAGAAAAATCACTAAACAAAAACCGAAAACAAAAGAAGCAGCAAGATGCCTTGGAGAGGTGGGAAAATCTGATTTCCAGAGTTATAGAATTCTAATATCCAAAATGTTCAGTTTTCAACAAAAAGTTATGGGGCAAGTGAAGAAATAAGAAAGTATGGTCCTTTTACAAGAAAAATAAATTAACTAAAAATGACCCCATGGAAGCAAAATCATTGTAAATTTCAGACAAAGACTTTAAATCAACTGTCTTAAATATATTATAAGAGAAAAAATGGACAAAAATACCCCTAAAGTATATCAGGATAATAATGTCTCACCAAGTAGACAATATCAAGAAAGAGATAGAAATTATAAAAAGAAACCAAATAAAAATTCTGGAGTTGGAAAGTACAATATCAGAAATAAAAACACATACTAGAGGAATTCTATAGTAGATTTGAGCAAGCAAAAGAAAAAAATCAGTGAACTTGAAAATATATCAATTGAGATTATTACGTGTGAGGAACAGAAAGGAAAAATAATGAATAAAAGAAAACAGAGTTCAGGGACCTGTGAGATACCATCAAACATAGTAACATATGCATAAAGAGTGTGCCAGAGGAGAAGAAAGAGAGAAAGGAGAATACAGAGTATTTGAAGAAATAATAGCCAAATATTTCCCTAATTTTATGATAGACATGAATCTACACATTAATGGGGCTCAATTAATTCCAAGCAGGATAAATAGAAAGATGTTAACACCAATACACATTGTAGACAGACTGTTAAGAGCAAAACACAAAGACAGAGTCTTGAAAGCAGCAAGAGAGAAGTGGCCCATTACATATGATCTTGAGAAGGAAGAACAAAATTGGAGGACTCACATTTCCTGACCTTAAATTTTACTATAAAGCTACAGTAATCAAAACAGTGTGGTAATGGCATAAAGATAAACACATAGACCAATGGAATATAATAGAAAACCCAGAAATAAACTCTCTTATATATGGTCAAATGATTTTCAGCAAAAGTGTCAAGGCCATTTGATAGAGAAAGTATAGTTTTTTTCAACAAATGGTTCTGAGAAAACTGAATGTCTACATGCAAAAGAATTAAGTTGGACTCTTACCTTATGTCGCATACAAAAATTATCTCAAAGAAGATCAAAGACCTGAATGTAAGACTAAAATTTAAAATTATTAGAAGGAAACACAGGAGGAAATGTTCATGACATTGGATTTGGTAATGATATCTTGGAAGAAATTGGGAACTGGGCTACTAACTTCTCCAGACCAAGACTACTCAGAACCAAGGAAGGAGTGAAACAAAGGTGACTAATAATGCCACAAAATTTCCTACCATTTTAAATGTGGCTTTTTCTTGATAAAACTTTTGCTATGTTGTTGTAGACTTCTGACTATTTTCCAGAGCTCCTATAAAGTTAATTTTTTCTAGTCTCCAGCTGTTATTTTAATTTATGTTACTGCTCTTTTAAAAGAATTTTAAATTTCAGCATATTATGGGGGTACAAATGTTTTGATTACGTATCTTGCCCCACCTGGGTCAGAGCTTCAAGCATGTCCCTCCCCCAGATGATGTGCGCTGTACCCATTAGGTGTGTATATACCCATTCCCTCCTCCCCCCTCCATCTTCCTGATACCTGATGAATGCTTTTACTATATGTGCACTTAAGTGTTGATCAGTTAATACCAATTTGATGGTGACTACATGTGGTGCTTGTTTTTCCATTCTTCTGATATTTTAATAAGTAGAATGGGCTCCAGCTCTATTTAGGATAGTACAAACAGTGCTAGATCACCATTGCTTTCTGTGGCTGAGTAGAACTCCATGGTATAAATATACCACATTTTATTAATCCACTCATGTATTGATGGGCACGTGGGTTGTTTCCAATCTTTGCAATTGTGAATTGTGCTGCTATAAGCATTCACGTGCAGATGTCTTTTTTATGGAATGTCTTTTGTTCTTTTGGGTAGATGCCCAGTAATGGGATTGCTGGATCAAATGGTATTTCTACTTGTAGCTCTTTGAGGTATCTCCATATTACTTTCCACAGAGGTTGTACTAGTTTGCAGCCCAACCAGCAGTGTAGGAGTGTTCCTCTCTCTCCGCATCCATGCCAAAATTTATTGTTTTGGGACTTTTTGATGAAGGCCATTCTTATTGGAGATAAGTGATATCTCATTGTGGTTTTGATTTTCATTTCCTGATGATTAGAGATGTTGAGCATTTTTTCATATGTTTGTTGGCCATTGATCTATCTTCTTTTGAAAAGTTTCTGTTCATGTCCTTTGCCCACTTTTTGATAGAGTTGTTTGATTTTTTCTTGCTGATTTTCCTGAGTTCTATATAGATTCTAGTTATCAGCCCTTTATCGATTGTGTAACATGCACATATTTTTTCCCATTCTGTAGGTTGTCTGTTTGCTCTTGTGATAGTTTCCTTGTCTGTGCAGAAGCTTTTTAATTTGATCAGGTCCCATTTATTTATTTTTATTGTTGCTGTGATTGCCTTTGGGGTCTTTTCATAAATTCTTTGCCTAGGCCAATATCTGTAAGAGTTTTTGCAACATTTTCTTCTAGAATTCTTATAGTTTCGTGTGTTAGGTTTAAGTTTGTTATCCACTGTGAGTTGATTTTTGTGAAAAGTCAAAGGTGGGGATCCTGTTTCTGTCTTCTACATGTGCCTATCCAATTTTCCCAGCACCATTTATTGAATAAGGATTATTTTCCCCAGGGTATGTTTTTGTCTGCTTTGTCAAAGATTAGATGGCTTTATGAGGATGGTTTTAAATCTGGGTTCTCAGTTCTGTTCCATTGGTCTATGTCTCTGTTCTTGTGCCAATCACAAGCTGTTTTAGTTACTATAGCCTTGTAGTATAGCTTGAAGTTTGGTAAATTGATGCCTCTCAATTTGTTCTTTTTGCTTTAGATTGCTTTTGCTATACAAGGTCTTCTCTGGTTCCACACGAAATGTAGAATTATTTTTTCTAGATCTGCAAAGAATGATGCAATCCTTTTAATAAGGATTGCATTGAATCTGTAGGTCACTTTGAATAGTATAGGCATTTTAACAATGTTGATTTTGCCATCCCATGAGCATGGTATGGTTTTCCACCTGTTTACATCCTCTGCTATTTCCTTCCTCAGTGTTTTGTAGTTCTCCCAGTAGAGGTCTCTTACATCCTTAGTTAAATATTCCTAGATATTTTATTTTCTTTGTTGCTATTCTGAAGCCTATTGAGTCTGATTTAGTTCTCAGTTTGACTGTTGTTGGAATATAGGAATGCTACTGATTTCTGTACATTGATTTTATAACCTGAGACTTTGCTGAATTTTTAAAATCAATTCCAGTAGTCTCATGGCAGAATCTTTGGGGTTTTCTAGATATAAGATCATATCATTAGCAAACAGTGATACTTTGGCCTCTTCTGTCCCCATTTGGATGCCCTTGCTTTGCTTCTCTTGTCTGATTGCTTTGGCTAGGACTTCCAGCACTAAGTGAATAGAAGCGGTGATAGAGGGCAACCTTGTCTGGTTCCGGTTCTAAGTGGGAATGCTTTCAATTTTTCCCCATTCAGTATGATGTTGACTGTGGGTTTGTCATATATGGCTTATATCATTTTTAGGTAAGTCCCTTCTATGCCTATTTTGTTAAGCATTCTTATCATAAAAGGGTGTTGAATTTTGTCAAATGCTTTTTTTGTGTCTATTGAGAGGATCATCTGGTCTTTGTTTTTGCTTCTATTTATGTGGTGAATTATATTTGTAGATTTGTGTTTGTTGAATCATCCCTGTATCTCTGGGATGAAGCCCACTTGGTCGTGATGGATTATTTTTTTGATAAGCACCTCAATGCCATTTGTTAGCATTTTTTTTTTTGAGAATTTTTGCATCTATATTCATAAGGGATGTTGGTCTGTAGTTTTCTTTTTTTTCTGTGTTGTTTCCTGATTTTGGTATCAGGGTGACATTGGCTTCATAAAACATGTTGGGGAGCATTCCTTCCTTCTTGATGTTGTGAAATAATTTTTGTGGGATAGGCACCAGTTCTTCTTTGTAGATCTGGTCTAATTCGGGTGTGAAACCATCTAGTCTGGGACTTTTCTTTTTAGGAAGATTTTTTATTGCTGCTTCAATTTCAGTACTTGATATTGGTCCATTGGAATTCTGTTTCTTCCTGATTGAGCCTAGGGAGGCTGTGTATTTCTAAAAATTTGTCCATTTTCTCCACATTTTCAAGTTTATGTGCTTACAGATGTTTATATTATTCATATATGATATTTGGTATTTCTGTACATTAGTTATAATTTCTCCTTTTTTATTCCTGATGGAGCTACTACCACTGGCATATTGAAACCTCTTGTTTATTGTCTGAATGAAGGCAGAAGTATCACAATTGGCTCAACTGCCATTCTCCTTGTATCTCTAAATTTCAAACACAGGTGGGATGAAGAAATGGAAATGCATGTTTAACCATGAGATAATTGTTCCTAAGTATGACCATCTTAGCTAATTTGTGCCTCTATAACAAAATACCTCAGACTGAGTAATTTATTTCTCACAGTTCTAGAGGCTAGAAAGTCCAAGATCTAGTGTCTGTGAAGGCTTGCTCTCTGTTTCCAAGATAGCACCTTATTGCAGTGTCCTTACATGGCAGAGGAGTGGGAGGGCAAAAGGGGTCAGCTACTTCCTTTGACTCCTTTTATAAGGGCACTCATCCCATTCGTGAAGTCAGCACCCTCCTGACTTAATCACCTCCCTAAAGGCCCCACCTTTTAATACTACCACATTGGCTCTTAGGTTCCAACATATGAATTTGGCGGGGGGGGGAGGGGTGGTGTTGGCCACATTCATTCAAACCATAGCAATGATCATTCACAAAGTTAAGTCTAACAGAAACATGGCATAAAATCAGCACCATTTATTACCTAGTCCCTGCTTTCATCCCACCTCTCACTCATCACTTGTCTTTGATTTCTTAACACTTTTCCTTCAAAGATCTCAAAAATCCTTATACCTCATGTGTACAAAATTCTGTTTCATGACTTCATGCCATTTGTGTGTCTATTACCGGGCTTGTGGAACATGCATTTGTGTTTGTGTGTGTGTGTGTGTGTGCATGTGCACACTCTTATGTGTATCAGTCAGGTTCTCAACAGAAAATAGAGAATAGGGTCAAAGTTAATAAAGGAATTATGTACAAAGTTGCAGCCAGAGAGTCAGGAAATCTCAAAGGTAGGATAATGAAGTAATTCAGACCTAATAATAGCAGGGAATCCATTATCACTCCTGAGTCTAAAGGAGCAAATGAAAGGAGTTTCTAACTTATGTCATTTCCATGAACAATGCATTCATGAATTGCTTCCACACTAAGAAGTTAATGCTTAAACATTAACAGAGAAACAATGGGGGAGATGTAGAGGCTTAGGTAAAACACCATCATTGAAGATGATGTATCTTGCATTCTCAAAAGTCAGTAATTGGCTAATGTATGAAATATATTTATTTTTCTAAAGAAAAACTGATATGTGAATGCAAGATTGAAGAAGAGTTTTTTTTTTTAAATGGTGACACTACAAAAAGTTTAGTACACAACTCTTCAAACACCAGCCTCATCCATGATCAGGAGCTCAAAATTTTGTGGGAGACAGGTGGGAGCAAATCCTTACTCTTCTGCTTGCTAACTAGGTGACTATTTTGGTTTAGATTTACAGACTCCATATTAACCCACTAAATCTACCTTACAAAAGGAAGTGGCACATTTTCAGTTTTAAAAACCTCTCATTTTTAGCTTTGAATAAAAGGAAAGCATGCATTATGCTAGTTTTAAGAACGAACTGAGTAATTCAAATAATTTTCACAAAGGCCTCTGTAAAAATAACAACTGATGAAAATAAACCAACTCCTCAGTTTATAGAATTTTACCAGAGAAGTAAATGAAAAGGAGCTGGTTCAATGTGTTGCAAAAATGCAATGCTCCAGCCTCAATAATTTGGAATACAATTAGAAAAGGTCATGTATTTTCCAAAGTAGCAAATGTCAACAAGTTTAAATAATGAGGAAAATCCTTAATTATATTAAGCACTGTTATAGTTCTTTGTTGGCTGATAGGAAAGAGGAAAATAATTAAACAGGATAAAGTTGAAATCTTATCAAATATACTATAATAATTATTTAAATTATCAAAACACTTCTGACATTTTACATTCTCTTGATACCAGCTTTACTGAAACAGGAAGTGTCAAATTATATTAAGGATTTCTGGAAGGCATATAATACCTTCAAATGGGTGGCTTCATTGTGAAAGAAAAAAATAGCTCTCTGTAATGACCTTAATGAAGTTATAAAAATTAGGAAATATACAAGCATAGAATTAGGAAGTACTTCATATAAAATCAAAATCAACAGACTATTCTTTTTGAAATCAGCAAATGTTTAATTCTTGAAAGCATCCAAAGTCTCACAGAGAATATATTAAAATAATCTGCCCTTTATTTGCCATCAGTTGATCATTCTGCTGCTGACAAAAGTATGACAAACTTTTCTGTGAAACTCCCTGGAAAGCATAACATTGGAAATTTTCTTCAGCTTTTTATTTTAACTGTGGAAGGTATTACACAGACATTTGCAACATCATCATAGTTATATGTTTTCTTTAATAATTTGTCTGTTATCTGTATACGAGAGATACTTTGCAGGCCCGGTTTTAAGAACAGTAGTGTTAGGGTAAAGCAGAGAGATGAAGTTGGAGGCAGCTTTCCAAGATACCTTCCTGAACTTCCACACCAACGAATAGAATCAGTATCACACATTTTTAAAACCAATTTCATTTTCCTATCACTGCAGTTTGTTATCTTGCAGGTGATTTGAAATGGCTCTTCTAGAATTACAGTATCTGGGATTGTCTCCAGAGACAGCCTCATGTTTTCATAATCTGGAGCCTCTCTTTCAAGTTGGACTGTCTGTAGCATTGCCATTTCACCTAGATTTCTTTTCCACACTATATCCAATTTTCCCATTTCTGTTAGTCCCCTAATGGTACCAGCTTTCTCTGAAAATTCTTGCTTGAGCTGAAGGTGGTATAAGTACTGGCGTCCTTCCATTGACTGCAAAAATGTCCTTGTTCCGAATGTACACTCATCTTCTCCATCCTGCTTGACGGTATTTAATTCTGCCTCAGTGTACATTTCAGATGGCTCTAAGGAAACCTTTTGTATAAACACAGTTGAAGATGAAATATTCTGAATCTGGACTTCAAGAAATAAGTCACTCATCTCTAAATTGTAAAACTTGGTTTTAACATCCAGTGGTGAGAGGAAAGAAAATAAGCACAGGTTCCTTAAAAACATCTTTTCTCCACACGAGTTGAATAGACACTGAATCCACAGAGACATCTCTTCCAATGTCTGTTACTTTGTCATGAATGAGATCATCAATACAACAATTAGATGTAAGTTCTGCCACTGTAGCCATGGAGACTGAAAGATGTAAGGGCTGAATACTTATTTGTCTGAAGATCAGTGTTTTCAATATGATTTTTACAACTTAATCGGTATCATTGGAAGTTCTCATACAACTGTAATTTCCCCCTCTCTCAAATAATGTACTTTTGAATATTTATGATGGTATCAACCTTTTCCTCACACATTCACATTTCTGGTGGAGAGCCACCTCTCATGACCTGGTTAGAGAAATTACCAGGAAAGTCACTACCTTCACATGTACTGGAAAATTAGTGAACAAACTATGCTTAGCAGACAATATCACTTTGAGTGTCAGAAAGATCTCCTGTCTGAGTGGATTCCCTTCCATTTTGACCACAATTTTGCCCATTGTTTTAAAATGTACCCATGATTTGTTCTAATCAGGTATAGTAAGATGACAGACAGAACAACAAATGCCTTGGAAAAATTTATTACCTACAATTTCCTGGAGAAAAGGGCAAAGTGCACCTTGCCGGGCCACATGTGGATGCACCAGGGTTGATTAGGAGGCAGAAGGAGCAAGGGTAAAGCACAGGCACAGCCTTTATTATGGTTTCTATGGGAAAGGCAAGGCAGGACATGGTAAGTGACTTAGGATTGACTGACTATTTGAATAATGTCAGCAGTCTCAGAACTATAGGGACTACCCCTAGTTGCCTAGTACTTGGCCCTGGAGTGATATTAGGGCAGGGCAAAATTTGTTCAACCTACAACAGCTTGAAAGAATCTCCCTTGTGGCCCACCCTAGTGGAAAACATACAATAAATGCAATTCTGGGAAATGTATTTCAGCTCAGCAAAGTAGATACATTATAAATACATTAATAACTTCCATCTCTGCCACCAAGGCCACTTTGTTCATGAGCCCCTTGGGAAATGACATGGTAGGCTAGAGAAAGAGACCAGCTGGTATACACATAATGGGCCATTCTATTCACTTGATTATTGAAATCCTCCTCTGCTTAGGTCACCCTTTGGTGAGCATTCACAGAGGACATTAATATCTTCACATTCTGTGCCAATTTGGTGGGTTATATCCATATCCCTCTTCCCCAGACCTCTGTCTGCATCATGATTCACCTGTTGGAGTCTCCAAAGGCTCCAAACAGTACCTCTATATGCCACTGACTCTTCAGGCCCCATCAAACCTGCTGGATCAAATGGCACGAGTGGAAGAGCCACTTTCATGATAGCCTGGACCTGTGGCAGAGCCTTTATTGTTCTGAGCCTTGCTCAAAACTAGTCATTCAAATGTGTCAGAGTAGCACATCAAATGAGGTACATATTGCCACCAAAATTCAAAACGTACTGCCCAGCTTTGTGTCTTTCTTTTAGTAGTAGGAAGAGCTACGTGCAAGAACTTATCTTTCATCTTGGAAGGTATGTCTCAGCATGCCCCAGATCACTGGACCACTAGAAATCTCACTGAGGTGAAAGATGGCTGAATTTTTGTGGAATTTCTTTTCCACCTTCTGACACATAAGTGTGTTACCAATGTACCTAGTGTGGTTGCTGTTTCCTTTTAACCAGGTCTAATCATCACAATACTATTAATTTAATGGGCCAGTGTGATGTCCATTCCAGTGGAAAAGAAAGGTAAGGTCTCAATCTCAAGGTCCCTGAGATTAAATTTTGACATAGATTTGAAGAGTTGATGATATATTTCTGATATACCTAGTGAAAGTGTATTACTGGAGTTGCCAGCTAGAAGCAAACTGCTTCTGGTGGTCTTTACTAACAAGTATAGAGAAAAAAAGGATTTGTCAGATCAATAGCTGCATACCAGGACTACAGGATGTATTAATTTTCTCAAACAATAAAACCACATCTAGAACAGGAGTTACAATTAGAGTCACCATCTGATGAAACTTAAAGAATCTACTGTCATTTTCCAAGATCCATATGTCTTCTGTCCTAGGCAAATAGGCAAATTGAATGGGAATGTGGTAGGAGTCAGTACCTCCACAGCTTTCATGCCCTTGATAATGGTACTAAGGTCAGAAATCCATCCAGGAATGTTGTATTCCTTTTAATTTACTACTTCTGTAAGTAGATATGGTTTTAGTAGCTTCTACTTAGCCTTTCCTACCATAAGAGCTCTCAGTCCACAGGTCAGGGAACCAATGTAGGGATGCTGCCACTGGCTAAGTATGTCTATTCAAAATATGAATTCTGGAACTGAGTGAAATAACCACAAGGTAGATTTGCAGACCTACTAAGCCACAGAGAGATTGATCTGTGCTGAATCTCCATTGATTGCTTGACTTCCATAAGCCACTACTGTGTGCTACAGTCCCACAGTGAAGTTTTGGGTCTTTAGGAATTAGTGTCAGTTCAGAGTGAGTGTTCAGTAATCCCCTAAGAATTTGATTATTTTTCCTTTCTTCACTGCACAGGCAGCCTGGTAAATGACCATATATCACTTGAAGAAAGCTGGAAGAAAGAGTAAAGATATAAATTGTTCACAGTGTAGCAGGGTCCTTCTTCAAGAGAAAATGCCACCACCCTTCTATCAAGGGGATCTGGGTATATAAACTAGCTCTGGAGTGCAAATTTATTTAGAGATTATGACTTTCTGTTTTGGCAATTCAAGTCTGACTCTGTTCACTAGACCTAGGTCACTTCTGCTCAGATAGATCAAAACAATTTTTAGTAAGCTGCACATCTATTTCAATTTTGGGGACTCCATGATCAATTATCCAAAACTGTTGGTCTCTGTGATTCAGACTATTCTCATTACTGCTTTGGTAGTGTTGTCCCTTATGTTAACCATGCCCACTTTGTCTTTTGTGATAAAATGTCACCTCTTGGCCCCAGTCATCCAGTGATACCATTATCTCCATCAAGTTTAGGGATCACTGTTCAGTGGTCACAGATCCCAGCATAATGTGTGATATACAGGGAAGAGCAACCACAGAGCTCTTCAAGGATCTTAAGGCTCCCCTCATGAATTTATTTCTTATACTCATGGTGAAAGATGTGCCCTTTGGACACTCCTGAGGTCCATGAGCAGGTGTTACAGGATAAATCCACTCTAACATCCCAATATCCCTAATGTTTTTGATACCCCTAGTTCTGGCATTTCTACTTTATTTAATCCAATTTTATATCTCCACCACCACTACAATCACCACCATTATGTCACACGGTTATGATTCATTCCCACACATATTCTCCAGATTTCTTTCTGTATAAATTGAAAATATATTGCAGTTCCTTTGGTGTATATCACATCTCCTTGCAGGTCATGCTTTGTATCTCACCCATTTGGTCCAAGACTTGAGTCTAGCTATAGTTCTAGAAGCAAAGAGGGGTGGTGGAGGTAGGTCCTGAGGAGAATCAGCAGTGCCTTGCAAGGCAACTACCTCAGGAGAGGCCACTACAGGTTCTTCAGGCAAAGGGGTAGTTACATCCTTGGGCAGGGATGGATGAGCTGCTTCTATTGGCAAAGAAGATTCAGGAGAATTGAGGGGATCAATGTCCCCAGCTTCATTAGGATCTGCCCACATGACCTTGTTCCAAATTTCAAGATTGCATTCCTTCCCAATCAATGCTCTAACTTTAACATAAGAGACTCCGTGAATCAATTTGGATTGTATCTTAGCCACTCACAGGAAGAGACTCTGGGTTTGGCTTTCTGACATTGTAGTCTTGTAGCTATAGAAGATAAGGGTTTCTTTCAGGGAAGATATAAAAGGTCATTTTTGCAGATTACATTACAAAATGGCTTTTGTCTCCTTTCTGCCTTCCAAAATACAATCAGACTCTCTTGTGTGGCCTACCCTAATTGGAAACATACAAGAAAGGAAATTCTTGGATATGTAGTATAGCCTAACCATCCTTACACATTGCAAACTGTCATAACTTTCCTACAAAGTGTTCTCAATTTTTTATTTAGCAGTATTGCTTCAGCTGCATTTCAAATATTTTGGTGTTTTATTTTCATTTTCATTCAACTCAGAATATTTCGCAATTTTGCTTGAGACTTTTTGGAGCCATGTGTTAGATAGAAGTATATTGCTTTATTTCCAAATCTATGATGATTTTTCCAGCTACCTAATTGTTATTGATTTCTACTTAAATTCCATGATAATCAGAGAACATTCATTGTTAGACTTCAATTTTTAAGGTTTTTTCATCATCCAGTATGTGAGCTATCTTGGTGAATGTTCTGTGGGCACTTGAAAGAAATGCTTATTATAATACTGTTGGGCAGAGTATTCCATAAATAATAATTAGATCAAGTTGGTTCATAATGTTGCCCAAGTTTTCTATATTTTTGTCTACTTGTTCTATCAGTTAATGAGTAGAGTGATGAAGTGTACTTCTAATTTCAATTCTCTCAGTTTTAGTTTCATATATTTTGAAACACTGTTTTTTGTTGTTTTGGGCTTGCAATGTCTTCTTGCTAAATTGACATTATTTATATCTCTCTTTGGTGTGGTAGTTTTCTTGGTCCTGATGTCAACTTTGTTTATTATTAATAGAGCAACTCCAGCTATCTTCTGATTGGCATTTGCATGATTTGTCTTTTTCTATCCTTTTAAATTTAACAAATCTGTATCATTGTATTTAATGTGGGTATTTTGTAGATGGCATTTACTTTTCATTCTCATATCTAATTTAATTGTATTTTAACTTTTTAATTTTAATGTAATTCTTGACATGTTTGGATTAGATCTACCATTTTATTATTTGTTTCTGTTACCCACCTCTACTTTTGTTCCTGTGTTTTCCGTTATTTGCTTTCTTTGGATTTCTGAATTTTCTTTTATAAATTCCATTTTAATACATGTATTGCAATACATGTATTGATTTTCAGGTTATATCTCTGTAATTTTTAAGTGGTTGCTCTTTGGATTTCAATGTACATGCATAATATTTCTTTCATAGTCTTCATAAATTTAATATTCTACTGCTTCAAGTTGAATATAAAAACCTTATAAACAATTAGGTCATTTTATGCTCCTATTTTTATAATATGGTTGTCATATGTGTTACATCTATATACATTGAAAACCCTACCAACGTTACAATATTTTAAGAGTGATACATGTTTTAAACAAATTAAGAGGAGAAAATTTCCATTATATTACCCCAGATATTTATCATTTTTCTTACTCTTCATTATTCTGCAAGTGCCCATTTTTCCATCTTATTTTACTTCTGCTCAGCCTGAAGATCTTCTTTTACCAATTCTTTTACAGCAGTTCTGCTAATAACCAACACTGACGTTTTTTTTTATCTGAGAATGTGTTTACTCTAGCATCATCTCTAAAGAACATAGTTGATGAATGTAAAAGTCTGAGTTGACAGTTCTTTTAACACTATAAAAAAATGCTGTTTCCTTATATTCTGTCCTTTTGTTGTTGTTAAGAAATATGCAGTCATTCAAATCATTGTGTTCTGGCTGCTTTAATATTTTATCTTTCATTTAAAAATAAAAGATATGATTGAAAAATGAAAGATTGATTATGACACATCAGGGTGTGATTTTCTCAAAGTTTAAGTAGTTTGAGGCTCATCGAGGTCCTTAAGCCTGATAGCTTTGGGCTTTTATCAACAACCTCTATTGGGCAGAATACAGCCTGTGAGTAGGAGATAATACACCCAAGGGAAGAGTCTCTGTTAATACACATGTTCCCAAAAGTACCTTCACAAAGGCCTTGAGTATTTAGGGAAAACTATTCCCTAAATAATTTCCACTTCTGTATTTCCTTCTGCATTCCTGCTATGACTGCCATACTGAAAACTCTTTGTTGTGTGCCTGAATGAAGGCAGAAGATTCCAAACTCTTCTTCTTGACATTATCCTTAATTTTTAAAATTTGAAATCTAAACAGAAACAGGTAGGAAAAATATGAGAATGCATGTTTACCTTGAGAATGTAATTCCTAAAGTATGACCACAATCTAATACCCAAACACAGGTTAAATTTTATCAGTTATTATCTGGCCCCAACATTTTACTTTGTCTCATGCTCATCTCTTGCTTTATACTATTTCACATTTTTCCCTCAATTATCCCAGAAGTTACCATCCACACTCTTTGCATCTACACATCTTTGTTACTCCATATTTTTCAGGGAATACCTCTTAGCCAAGGTGAAATTCTTCTCATTTATCCTTCAACATCAACACAAAGTTCCCCCTATAAGGACAATTCCTTTTTTTATTTCAGGATATTATTGGGTTACAAACATTTTGGTTACACGTAATGTCTTTGCCTCGCCCAAAACAGGGCTACAAGCATGCCCTTCCCCCATACAGTGCGCTCTGCACCCCCTAGTTGTGAGTTAAGCCACCCCACCCCACCACCTGACCGGCACCCAATGAATGTTACTACCATGTGAGCACAATAGTGTTGATTAGTTAGTACCAATTTGATGGCGAGTACATGTAGTGCTTATTTTTCCATTCTTGTGATACCTCACTTCGAAGGATGGGCTCAAGCTCTATCCAGGATAATATAAGAGGTGCTAGATCACTGTTGTTTCTTATAGCTGAATAGTACTCCATGGTATATATATATTTATACCACATTTTATTAATCCATTCATGTATTGATGGACACTTAGGTTGTTTCCACATCTTTGCAATTGTGAATTGTGTTGCCATAAACATTCGAGTGCAGATGTCTTTATTATAGAATGTCTTTTTTTTCCTTAGGTAGATGCCTAGTAGTGACATTACTGGATCAAATGGTATTTGTATTTTTAGCTCTTTTAGGTATCTCCAAATTACTTTCCACAACTCCCAGGATGTAGAAAATATGTATCCTAGTGCTCATATTATACTATGTCCACATTTATCCATTCGTTCATGTTGCATATATGTATCCAACAAATAGTCAAAAAGCTTCTAAATGTGAGAGCTAATTGCCTGAGGCAATGATATCTTTCTGCCTATCACAGTTTTCTTTAAAAATAAAGTCCTTATTTACCACCTTTGCCACTACATTATGAATATTTCATGAGTAGATAATTATTCCCCATTATATCCAATTATTCCCCATCTATCCAATTTGATTACTTAAGCCACAAGAGGCAATTAACCATTATTTATGTATTAATTGAATACTTCTATAGGTGCTCCCTTCAAATTAATATAAGGAATCTATAAGGAGAGACAATAAAACTTAATAGAATGTAAACCTGTATTAGAATTAACAACTAGTGCTAGGTTTATTGTGGATGACCAAAAATGAAAGCCCCTGTAAAACCCCACAAAATTCTTGGCAGTATGAACCATGGCCTGTACTCTTGTTAAGAATGACACACATATAAAATGAGAAATAACACTCAGATCCATAATGGTCATTCACATAGCTCCAATGTATCTGGTTTAAGGGCCTTATCTGCCGTATACACTGAATTTTTAATATTAAGAACATTAATTTTACTTTGTACATAAAAGTTCTTTAAATGTTGGTTGTAGTTGTACCTTGCTATTCTGAAAGTTATTTCTGTTTTTAATAGTTTTTTTATTTCAAAATATTATGAGGGTACAAATGTTTTAGGGTACATGGATTATTTTTTTTCCTTTTTTTATTTCAGCATATTATGGGGGTACAAATATTAAGGTTACGCATATTGCCCATGCTCCCCTCCCCCCTCGAGGCAGAGCTTCAATAATGACCATCCCCCAAACGTTGCACATCTCACTCATTATGTTTGTATATACCCATCCCCTCCTCCGCCCTCCCGCTTGCTTGACACCCGACAAATGTTATTCCTATATGTCCACTTAGGTGTTGATCCGTTAATACCAGTTTGCTGGTGAGTACATGTGGTGCCCATTTTTCCATTCTTGAGATACTTCACTTAGTAGAATGGGTTCCAGCTGTATATAGGAAAATATAAGAGGTGCTATATCACCATTGTTTCTTAAAGCTGAACAGTACTCCATGGTATA
>VBSM01000568.1:1625098-1636240 GCA_008086735.1 Cheirogaleus medius
TTGAGCATTTTTTCATATGTTTGTTGGCCATTATTCTGTCTCCTTTTGAAAATTATTTTTTAATGCTCCAGTCCTGGATCTAGGAGGGCCTGTCACACAAATAGTATTCATAGTACACATTAGCTTGGTTTATTCCCCTCCTTTCCTCCCCCCCCACCCCACACCTGGTTGCTTTCCACAGATATTTACTTCCCTCTATGTACATGTGTGCTCACTGGTTAGTTCTAATTTAATAGTGAGTACATGCAGTGATTGTTTTTCCATTCTTGAGGTACTTCACTTAGCAGAATGGTCTCCAGTTTCATCCAGATTGTGGGAAAAGGTATTATTTCATTTTCTATGGCTAAATAGTACTCCATGGTATTCATTGCCACGTTTTATTAATTCACTCATGAATTGATGGGCACTTGGGTTGATTCCACATCTTTGCAATTGTGAATTGTGCTACAATAAACACTCAAGTGCAAGTGTCTTTTTGATAAAATAAATTATTTTCCCTTGTGTAAATACCTAGTAGTGGGATTACTGGATCAATCAAATGGTAAGTCTACTTTTAGTTCTTTGAGGACTCTCCATGCTGTTTTCTATATAGGTTCTACTAGTTTGCAGTCCCACCAACAGTGCATAAGCCTTCCTTCTCTCTGCATCCATTATTTTGGACATTTCAATAAATGCCATTCTAACTGGGATGAAGTGATATCACATTCTGGTTTTAATTTGCATGTCTCTGATGATTGGTGACATTGAGTATTTCTCATATGTTTATTGGCCATTGGTCTATCTTCATTTGAGTAGCTTCTGTTTATGTCTTTTGCCCACTTTTTAATAGGGTTGTTTGTTTTTTTCTTGCTGATTTGCTTCAGTTCTTTGTAAATTCTGGTCATTAGTCCTTTATTGAATGTGTAGTTTGTGAATATATTCTCCCATTCTTTAGGTTGCCTATTTGCTCTGTTAATTATTTCTTTAGCTGTACAAAAGCTTTTTAGTTTAATCAAATCCCATTTATTAATTTTTGTTGTTGCCTTGATTGCCATTGTGATCTTGTTCATAAATTCTTTGCCTAGGCTGATATCTTGAGGAGTTTTCCCTACATTTTCTTCTAGAATTCTTATGGTTTCATGCTTTAGATTTAAGTCTTTCATCCATCCAGAATTAATTTTTGTGAGTGGTGAAAGGTAGTGGTCCTGTTTCACTCTTCTGCATGTAGCTATCCAATTTTCCCAACACCATTTATTGAATAGGACTTCTTTTCCCCAATGTACATTGTTGTCTGCTTTGTGAAAGATCAGTTGTTTGTAGGTAGATGGTTTTACATCTGGGTTCTCTGTTCTGTTCCATTGGTTTATGTCTCTATTTTTGTACCAATACCATGCTGTTTTGGTTGCTATAGCCTTGTAGTAAGCCTTTTTTTGAAGTCTGGTAAAATGATGCCTCCTGGTTTTTGTTTGTTTGTTTAAAATCACTTTTGCTATTCGGGCTCTTTTCTGGTTCCAGATGAAATATAGAATTACCTTTTCTGGATCTACAAAGTATGATTTTGGCAACTAGATAGATATTGCATTGTAATTGTAAATCACTTTGGGTATTATGGGTATTTTAACAATGTTGATTCTACCTGTACACAAGCATGATATGATTTTCTACTTGTTTGTATCCTCTGTGATTTCTTTCCTCAGAGTTTTGTAGTTTTCCTTGTAGAGATCTTTCACCTCTCTGGTTAAGTTTATCCCTAGGTATTTTATTTTCTTTGTAGCCCACATCAGGTAGGACAGACAAACACCATAATTTTCAAATAAAGTTTGACCTGCTCCCTCTGGAATGAGAGACCAGGTTCTCACACTGGAAATGTGGACCCCTGTCTTTAATACTGCTGCTGAGCCAGAGAAGGCACAGGGCAAATACAAGTAAAAATACCACAAAACTTTACTGCCCTTTTAAGTTGCCTTTTTCTTAAGTCAGTGTTCATTTGGTTGCTGTAAACTTGATTGTTTTTCAGAGTTCTGAAAAAATTGATTCTGACAGTTTCCTGCTTGTTTTTTGATGATTCTTTTGAAGGATGGAAGCTTGGAGCTGTCTATTCTGCCATTTTGCTGACATTACTCTATTGTTTGCCTTTTTAGTGAGTTTTCTGAACAAATTCTATGAAATGTATATTCTTCGTCATGTATGGCCACCGAAGTATCCATTCAGTTAGCTTAGTGGTCAGATGATTGGACAGAATTTTTTTTTTTACTGACTGGAACCAATAAGTCTCCCAGTCTTTGCTGACAGCTTCTGTTTACATGTTGGGTCATGCCTTCATCAATAAGCCAGGAAACTGATAACTCTGCCTTAGCATTCACTTTCTGCTTGTTCATAAATCAAGGTCATCTAAAGGGAGAAGTGTAGGGCCTTTTCAAGTCTTTCCTATGTGCACATCCCTCTAAATGTTTTTGACAAATGCCCCAGGTAAAAGGCTTTCTGCACTGGGAGAGGAGAGCTCCAAGTCAGGTCAAATAAAAAGAAACTTTCAAGTAGGGTCTTCCAGGAAACCATTAGACAGGTCAAATAATGATGACTCCCTGAGAATAGGTTTTGAGGAGTTCCAACTCCCTTCTTCCCCTTCATTTTGCCAGGCAGCTGGTTTTCACTATGATTGCAGGCTGTTGATTCTCAACTACTATGGAGTTGCAGAAATAGAGATAGGACTATGACACAACAAAATGCTTTGTAAACTCACTGCTCTTACTGAGATTCAGCTGTTTTAAAATAAATATTTCCCAGTTTTCTGCAAGCTCTTTGTTAATTTCTATAATTCTTAAAAAGATGATTCTGGCAGATTTTGGCAATTTTCACATTGCTTTTATGGAAGGGAAAATTTTCAGGGGACCTTATGCCACCATATTCACTGATATCACTTTTGTCAATATTTGCTAGGTTTTTTTATTATATGTGCTGTCAAAGTGAGCACAATATTTGCTAATTTTTATACTTCAAATGGCTATAGGCAATTAATCTGAATTATTAATAAGTTCTTCACATTCTTGATAATCATCAACAGAAAAGCTTTAATTTTTTCCATGTGTAGGTAGTATTTTTAAAACCATATTTTACCACCATTCAAAAGTTTGTAAGTAGAGACAGAAAAAATGTTTTCTGTCTCTTTAAAACCTCACTCACTCTTTTTGGTAACTAAAACCTGCATCCTTGCCTCAGGCCAGTGGTTGGGAGGGGCAGGGGAATGTCCTTTGTTCTTTGTGCTACAGGAGATGGCTCAAGAGAAATGACCAGGGGAACTGTCTGGGCAGAGGTCCTGGGTGGAGGTCACAGGACTGTGGGCAGAGATGGGATGGTGGAGATGGGACAATCAGAATCATCAACTATAGTTAAACAACAATAGCCTAGAACTGAAAACCATCCCTTTAAAAGCTGTGTATTTCTGCTTAGGATTAGGATGATGGCATTTTAGACAGACGTCTCCATCTTCCTCATTTGCCAGCACATTAATAAATCTCTATTTCTTTCTCTTCAAAAAATAAAAAATCTCTGAAAACCCAAAAATTTATAAGTAAAATTATACTCACATGACCTACCCCTTATTTTTATTTTGCTAATAAAAATAAAATTAAAATTTCTTGTAATAATACAAATGGATTTCTTATGCATCTCTAATATTTCAGATCAAGTATTTGTTGAAAACAGTGATAACGTTCTAATTTGCAGAATATGTCTTCGCTGTTAAAGTGGTCACTCTGGACTCCAAAACAGATAACAACAATTAGAAAGAGGTGTAAAAATACATATATGGATTTGGAGTAGCTTCCTGGAATGGAGATAGCCAGTTCCTGCTCGTCTCTGCTTGTCTCGTTTTGCTCTGTACACTAAAATGAGCTTCCTAAATTGTTACTTCCCTTACTCACTTCAAACCTGGGATATCTGCAGCCTCTAATTCCTGACCATTATGAGGATATTACCTGGGAAATGAGAGATGGTGACATTAAACTTTTTAAACAAATTTTGCTGATATTGCTATCATTGGTGGTACCCTTAAATTTGTTCTTCTCAGTTCATATATCTTTTGTTTTTTTTATTTCATCATATAAGGGTACAAATATTGTTAGGGTTACATACATTGCCCCTACCACTCCTCCCTCCTCCACATGCCAGAGCTTCAAGTGAGTCCAATCCCCAGGTGGCACGCACGGCACACATTATGTAACTCTACTTTTGGTTGGGACCTAGAAGTCCTTGCCTGACCTACATAATGCCCCTGTATCTTACTTTTCCTAATTCACATTTAATCCCACATAACAATTCTCAAAACCAAAGCAGAAAAGAGGGTCAGAGGGTGTACTATATAAGCTTCTACTCTCCTTTCCACTCCTCCCTTAGTTGCAAACACTACAGCAAGTTACTTCTTTGGCTGAAAACAAGGATGGACATGTGAAGCCACCTAGAGCAGGAATCTGGGTTTGCACATCAGCTGCTTGCAGGACCTCAGCAACTTTTTTCTTTTCTCTAAGACCAAGAGAGTCTTTGTTTTGTTTCCTTGAAAGCAGGCAAATTATAGATATATACCTTATTTATATTAATAGCTCTTTTGATAAGAATATGTACTCTCTATTAAAGGTAAAGTTTTATATATATATTATACCTATTCAGTCAAGATTGTTGTTATTCAAATACCCTATGGTCTTATTTTTGTTTGCTCTTGATGTGTGCATTTCTAAAACAGATGTATCAAAGACTCCACTGTGAGGGTGAAATTGCCAGTTTTCCCTAATATTTCTAGCACTTTTGTTTCATAAATTTTGAAGTCATGTTTTTGGGTGCATAAAGGTTGGTGATTATTACTACCTCTTCCTACTAGACAATACAGAACATATTTATTTGCATCATTTAATGATTTTTATCATGAATTCTATTTTTTTTCTAATATTCAAATTGCTACATATGCTTGGTATATAATTTTAGATCTTTACTTTTTCCTAATCTATATCATTGTTGTTTTAGGTACATCTCTTATAAACAACTAAGTGCTGGGTTTTGTGTTTTATTTGTTTGTTTGCTTTGTTTGGTTTCAGGTAGAGAAATTTATTTTATTTTATTTTTAACCAAGTAAAATACACAGACAGTAAAAATGTCATTCTGTTGTTCATAAGGACTCATAATAAATAAACTGTCATGAATAACTGTTCCCTCCTCCATTCCTCCAGTTTAAAATAGTTTCTTTTTTTATTCTTTGTGTGATAACATCCTTAACTCTAAGTAATATACTTATGTTGCAATTGCTTGGTTTGTTAGCTTAGACATCAAGTATTGACCCTTTTTTGAGAATTGTAAGAATTTAGGTCACACTCTCCCTTTGAAGTTTTAATTGTTATACTATTTTTAGTTCTTATATCTTTTTCCATCTACATTTGAAAGTATCTCTCATCTGTCTATTATGTATTATGTTGAACAATATGAAACTGCCATTTTTAGTCTGAAAATGGTTAAATATCAACAGATGTGTGTCGTTCAGTTTAATAAAGAGAAGCTAACAGTGTCCCTATCTTTTGTTTCACTTTTCTTCCCCACTTTCTACCTATCACCTCCTGTCAGCTGTACTTTTATCTTTACATTTCCATCGTTCTGTAATGTTCCAAAATCCTAACTAAATATTCTTGCTATGCATATAGATTAAAAATCAATAAACACCATGATTTACACCATTATTAAAGAAAAATTGGAAGATAAATCTGAAGAAATCTCCTAGATGAGAGAGAGAGAGAGAGAGAGAGAGATCATGACAATAAACATATGAGATATTGGGAAACAATTCAAGATGGCTAACACCCCCTTACAGGAGTTCTAAAAAAAAAAAAAAAGAAAAGAATGCAAAGGCAACTACTATAAAGTTTCCCATTGCTAAAACAGCCCAAATGGAAATGGCCCACTGGGTGGTGATTGGAATGAATGGGAAAAGACTCCACAATATTGTGTGTTTGTGTCACAATTAAATTTTGGAAAAAGGATAAGTAGAAATTCCTAAAATTTTCTAAAGTAGGGGGCAGGAACAGATGATCTGAAGGAAATGAAATCTAGACTGGCATCATATCTGTCATTGGTAACACTAGATGCTAGAAGACAGGTGTGTAGAAAGATATTCTAAGAAGTAGAATTGTTGGCATGGAGTGTATGAAAATTTAAAATTTTTATAGATACTACCAAATTATTCTCCCAGAATGCTTAACAAATTTACACTCCTAAAACCAGTATATAACAATGTTAATTTCCTGCATTCAATTTTTTTAGAGTTGAAACTCAGCTCAGTTTGTGTCTTTCACAAAAGATACAGAGATCATTGACCAAGTGTGTCAGTGAAAGGAAGGCAGCTTCTAAACCCAAAGCAAACCCTGAAAGGAAAAATCTAAAAGTGAAGGGGGCACCTGGGGGTAAAACTGCAACAGGAAAGGTAGTATAATAGAAAACCAACCAGTTTTAGGGGCATATAAACTTAGCTGTGACTCTTGCCTCTGTCATTACTAGCTGTGTGGCCTGGCACAAGTAATCTCAAAGCATCAGTCTTCTCATCCATAAAATGGGGATGATAACACCCTCCTCACACAGTTGCTGTGAATGTTGAATGCAATAATGTACAGAGAGTCCCTGACATGTAATATGCCCTCAACAAATGACATTTGTTGTTTTTTCAACTCTTATGTGAGAAAACAAAGCAAAACAAACAGACACAAAAACCCTGGAGGAACAGAGGAGAAATATTTAAGTTAGTACACAGATGTTTTCCCTCCTATTTCCACATCTCACACCACTTCAGTGTGACCCCAAAACACAGACGCCAGCCAGAAGGGAGCCCACCCAAGAATCATAAAGATAGATTGAGTTAGTTAATTCCTGATTTAAATAGTCATCCATCTTTTTTATTTTTCTTGAATTTCACTTCAATCTAAAAATAGTTGTTTTGATTTGCATTTTGCTGATGAGATTGAGCCTTTTAAAAATGTTTGAGTTATTAAGTTCTCTATTTTTCTATAAAGTTCGTATAGATTGTATTACGAGAAAGGTTTAAGAGACCTTGCATAGTCTACCAACTTTCCTCTGCCACAAGACAACAGTGTTTTAGATAGGGGCCATTCTTTCAGCCTGGGTTTTGAAATGAAGATGACAAAGAGCAGAACCACAGCTGACCTGATAGTGACATGTAGCCTGAGCAATAAATAAACATTTGCGGTTGTAAACTACAGAAATTTGGGGGTTGTTTTTTATCCTAGTATAACTTAGTGCAAACTAACTGATATGGGAATATTCACCAATTTTTTAATTAATTGGCAAGATCTCTTTTATGCAAGATATATTTCTCTTTGCTTTTTGTGTGTTACAAATAATTTCCAGTGTTATATGTATTTTAATCTTGTTTACTCTATTTTATATTATAATCCTTGTTATATTTGCTATTAAGAAGTATTATAATCCTCCTATAGTCAATTCTGTCAGTCATTTTCATTAGAATTTCTGGCTTTTGTGTTAATATTTAATATTTGGTGGGGCTGTCCCTCATAATTTTTATTTTTTCTTCAGAATTGAACCATTATTTTTAATTTTTTTGCAGATGTGATTTAGAAATCTTTAATTGCATAAATAGAATTCTCATTATGTCATTTCACTACTTAAAATACTCAGACCTTTCCTCTCCACGCCATCTGTGCCTTGTCACAATTTCAGATGAGAAATTGGAAGACATTGTGAAATGAGTGGGTGCTATGGTAAATTCTAATATCATCATGAGAACCCACCTCTCATTTCCATAACACTCCTTAATGTAGAGTGTATTTCAAAAGGTAAATAAACTCAGGGACATTGTGGTTTCATCTAGTTCTGGGGAAAGCAGCAAGTGAGGGGGGTGACTGCTCCAGTTTTATCCCCACAAACTTGATTGAACGTCCTATACATCATGACCCTATAAACATATAAAATCATTCATCAAAAACTAGGTGATGCTGCAGGCCAGTAGTTTTGATATTCTCTTGTTCTTCAAAAACAACATTACATGAGGAAATTCAACACATAAAAAACATAAAGTACAGCACTCTGGTTAAAATGAGTTTTCTGAACAACTTCCACTGAACCCCTAACACTCCATGAAATACAATTTGACAACTAATATTCAGCAATCCCCCCCAACTCCCTGGCCAGAGATTTTGATCCTGACATGCTTGTTTTGCAAATCCAATCATCCCATCCCTTTACTGTAGTTTCTCTTATTTTGTCTAGTCAGAACTCCCAGCCTCTCAGAGATCTACCCTTCATTCCACCTGTTCAAATGGCTCAAGACTGGGCCAGCCATAACCGTAATTATTAGCAACTACTGAAGGGTTAAGACTGGTTCCCTTATGATCCCCTGGTGAGTGATTTCAGCAAAGGAAGAAAATCAGTTAGTCTATATATAAAATCTCCCAATCTTCTCTTCTCCTCTCCTCTCCACTCTCTTTTTCCCTCTTTTGTCAACAGGATTTCTTCAATATTTTTCTTTTGGTGGCAGTATTGCTCCACTGAAATAAGGCCATTTCTTCCTCCCACCCTTTGCTTTTGAAAAACACCTACAGTTGAAACAAGTGTATTTTACTTGAAATAAGTGTCTTGCACCTGGGGCTGGGATTTGCATCTAAGGGAAATTTTCTGGAACCTACCCCTAATAATTCTCTGCCCAGGATTTCTTGATTACATAAGAAAGAAAAAGGTCAGGCAGATCCCATGAGCTCCTCTCTGTTTCTTTTCTTTGTGATTTTTTCTTTTCAATAACTTTTTCCTGTTTTTAAAATATACACCTGCTTAGTATAAAAACTTGAAAAACACAGAAAATGTTAAAGAAGAAAAGAAACATGATCCATAATCCCATAAAGAGAGAGTGCTACTGTTAACAGTTTAAATAAATTCTTTCCAGTGTGTTTTTTCTACTCATTTTGATATAATTGTGATCATATAGTACATATAATTGAATATTCTAGTTTTTATCATTTATATTTCTATTTTTCATATTTTGTAGCTCATATGTACATATAAATTTTCTTCCCTTTTTTCTTTTTCTTTTCAGTTATTATGAACACATAATAGTTGTATATATTTATAGGGTACATGTGATGTTTTGATACAGTCATATAGTGTGAATTAATCAAATCAAGTTAACTGGAATATCGATCACCTTAGGGTTTTGTCATTTCTTTGTGTTAGGAACATTCCAATTCCACTCTTTTAATTAAAGTATATTGTAAATTCTTGTTGATTATAGTCACTTTGTTATGATATAAAATATTGTTCATTCTATCTAATTATATTTTGCACCCATAATAATTTCCCCTCTGTTCTCCCTCCCCACTACCCTTCCCCATCTCTGATAACCCTCATTCTAGTCTCTATCTCTAAGATAGTGATTATTTTAATATTTAGCTCTCACATATGAGTGAAAATGTGTGATTAGTCTTTCTGTGCTTGGCTTATTTTACTTACCATAATGTTCTGCAGCTCTACCTATGTTATTGTAAATGGTCGGGTTTCATTCTTTTTCATGGATATATAATATTCTGTTATGTATATGTACTACACATTTTTTTTATCCATTTATCTATTCATGGATACTTAGATTGATTCTAAATCTTGGCTATTGTGAATAGTGCTGAAATAAGTACAGGAATCCAGTTATCTTTTTGATACACTGAATTTCCTTTTTTGGGAGATATACATAGAATTGGCATTTCTGGGTCATATGGTAGTTCTATTTTTTGTTTTTGGAGGAACCTCCATACTGTTCTCCATAGTGGTTGCACTAATTTGTATTCCCACCAACAGTGTATGAAGATTCCCCTTTCTCCACATCCTCACTAACATTTGTTATTACCTTTATTGTTGATAAAAGCCATTTTAAAGGGGGTAGGATGTTATCTCATTGTAGTTTTGATTTGCATTTCTCTGACGACTAATGATCTTTAGCATTTTTATATGCATGTTGGCCATTTGTATGTCTTCTTTTGAGAAATTTGTATTCAGATACTTAGCCCATTTTTATAGGTTTATTTTACTTTTTCCTACTGAGCTGTTGGAGTTCCTTATATATTGTAGTTATTAATCCCCTGTTAGATGGATAGTTTGCAAATATTTTTTCCCATTCTGTGGGTTGTCTCCTCATTTTTTTGATTGTTTCCTTTGCTATGCAGAAGCTTTTTAGCTTGACGTGATCCCATTTATCCAATTTTGCTTTGGTTGCTTGTGACCTGGGGGTATTACTTGAGAAGATGTTGCTCAGACCAATGTCCTAAAGCATTTCCCAAATGTTTTCTTTTAGTAGTTTGATAGTTTAAGGTCTTAGATTTAAGTCTTTAATCCATTTTGATTTGATTTTTGTATATCCAAGAGATAACTGTTTAGTTTCATTCTTCTGCATATGGATATTCAGTTTCCCCAGCACCATTTATTGAAGAGAGCGTCCTTTCCTCACTGTATGTTCTTGGCAATTTTGTTAAAGTTCACGATAGATATGTGTGTTCTCCATTCTGTTCCATTGGTCTATGTGTCTGTTTTTATGCCAGTGCCATGCTGTTTTGGTTACTATAGCTCTGTAATATAATTTGAAGTAAGGTAATGTGATTCCTCCAGCTTTGTTCTTTTTGTTCAGCATGGCTTTGGCTATTCTGGGTCTTTCATGGTTCCATATAAATTTTAGGATTATTTTTTCTATTTCTGTAAAGAATGTCACTGGTAGGTTGATGGGGGTTGCATTGAATCTGTACATCGCTTTGGGTAGTGTGGACATTTTAACAATATTGATTCTTCTAATCCATGAGTATGGAATATCTTTCCATTTTCTGTATCCTTTTCAATTTCTTTTTTTTTAAGTCTGTACATGGTTATTACAGACAACCATCCATCCTCCCCACCCCCAATACTTGTTGTTTTTTTTATTTCAGGAAAATATGAGAGTACAAACATTTTGGTTACATTTTGTATCTTTGCCTCTCCTTAGCAAGGGTTAGAGGTATGCCCTTCCCCTCTGCAATGCTCACCGCATCCCTCAGTTGGGAGTTTATCCCCCCAACCCCCGAATCCCTGGAGAATACCACCACCCTTTGAGCACCATAGTGTTTATCAGTCAGTACCAATTTGATGGCG